>VDFB02144378.1:0-19405 GCA_007258455.2 Sequoia sempervirens
GGAGTTAGATTAAGTAGAAGACCAATGTATCTTCTAGTTTTCTTAGTGTAAATGGAAACAATTTGGAGCCATAGATTTTTTGTACACTGGTGATTGTGCTAGATTTGTAAATGTTGCTTATTTATCTCACTGACAGTAGAAGCAACTAGATCTTAATCTACTTCATGTTGTGTTCCAGAATGGTGTTTTTCTTGAATTAATCATTTGATTTAAGAAGCTTTCAAGGAATGAAGTTGGTTTTTATGTTTTGTTTAAATGGTAACTTGCAATCTGCTGTTGAAATCAGCACTGTGAATGAAATGAAATTGTGTGTTAGTCACAAGTTAAGTTTGTTCTGCAGTTTTAGTTAGGAATTCCTTGGAAGGTGACAGGTCTGGTTAATTTGGATGAAGTGTCATTCTTTTCTATCCTGAAGCCCCGATCTATCTTTATACATTTTCAAAACCCTAAGTAGAGTAGAGATTTTAAATCTATGTTCCGCCTCTATAACAATCCAAAAGCTCCACACCAAGAGGGTCCCTTGAACATTACTATTACATTGACCACTAAGGGGCATCAGCATAGTTGAGAACCAACTATAAAGACCTTGGGAGCTAAGATATCCATGTGTTATCTTTCTCTTTCAGTAGAAACAAAGTAACAATATTCTATTTAACTATTGCTATGCCATTTGGAATGTCAACAAGAAAACTATCTTAATGCAACAAGGAATCCACCACAATTACTCCAACACTTTCGTAGCCTTGTTTGAAAAATTGTAGACACCTTCAGGTCATTGCCTTCAGAAGTCCAACACTTTGAAGTTCACACTTCTCTACTCAAATTTTCATCCCCTACTTCTGCAATTCGCACCACATTCATCACTTATATCTTTCTCACACCTAACTTGAGATATTCCAACAACACCACTCTTATTTATATCATCCTCAACCTTGAAAACCTCCTCTAAGGTCGATAACACATCATTTACATTTATAATTTTAAATTAGGTCAGCACCCAAAAATTCTCGTGGTGGATAGGAATGAAGATGACCCACATAAATCCTTAGTTAGGAACCAAATTTGTCCTAACACACCTCAACATGCTTCCATAAACTTTGAAGACACTTCACATGTAGTTAGCACTAGGTCGGCCATTACCCATGCTAAACACCATAAAACTATTAAGTACATGCTTCCTACTTGATCAAGATGACATGTGGACCACACAAATATCTTTTACATGATCTGGAACAATCTATGAACCACCTGAGATCCAACAAATATTTTTTCCAAACTTGCATCATAGAAATACTTCAACCTAGAACAACCAGTTAACCTTATACGCACATTAACACATGAAACACACATTGTACTGCACCAAATCATGAGAAAACTTGAATTCTAAAATATATAATCAACATAAGAAACTTACCAGATCCGCACAACCTAAAACCAAACTATGGAGAAATGCAGAGCAAATACGTTTCTCCCAGACCACAACAAACAATGCTAAAAACCTAGTTCACACACTGGTAAACACATCTCACTTTGCACAATGATCCAAAAGCCCAAACTCTAGATATAACAACTAATGACAACCCTGAACAACATATCAGGTCTACATAGGCATAACATCAACACAGAAAAAATGCAGAGCACATCTTGGAGCATGTACTGAACATTTGCACAACACTATTTTATTTATTTGTCAAATTTTCTCAAAAGCACTTGAAAACTAAGCACCAAAGACACCATCTCATCACATTGCATCATTCCAAAACATCTCCAAATACTAAAACATAAAGATAGCTCCATGTACTCAACACTTCTACAATATCTCAACTATACGTGCACAAACTACAACAAATTGTTTCCCTCTTTTCCACAATTTTCTCAATATCCTCGACATCTTCATCATGCAACAACCTTCCTCAACACATAGTTGAAATCAATGACAACACCAACTTGTTGAAATCAATGAAAATACTTTCATACTTGCAACAACCTCCCCATTTGTCATTGATGGCAACACATGATGTGAAAAACCATCAAAGACACAACAACTCTAAACATGCATATTTATTCTTCACTTTCTCTCCCCCTGTGTATATAGAAATTTTCACATGATTCTTTCTCCCCCTTTGACATCAATGGAAAAGCATAAATTATTTTGCATTGTTCTCCCCATTTGACACTGAACCCAGATACTTGCAATTTCACATCATTTTCCTTTTACTGCTTTGAATACCCCCCCTTAGGAGTACACTCAACCAAATCAACAACTCTACACAATGGCAACATATATTCCTTACTGCAACAATGACACTACCTACTCCCCCCAGAGGTAGCCAACAACACTAGTCAAAACAAGAAATGAATCCATAGATCCATTGGACTGATGCATCTCCATATGCATTTAGTTCAAAGGAGGGAAAATAAGCCCCAACTTCTCTCAGAGATACTCAAAAGTATCCTTAGGAAGAGCCTTAGTGAATATGTCAGCAATTAGATCCTTTGTAGGTACATATTCAAGCTTCACCTCATTCTCCATAACCTTCTCTCTCAGAAAGTGATACTTGATTGATATATTCTTTGTCCTCAAATGCACCATTGGATTCTTTGAAATGTTAACTGCACTTGTATTATCACAAAAGATATAAATAGGCTCACCATACATTACTCTGATATCCTTCAATATATGTATCATCCATAATACTTGTATGCAGCAAGATGCTACTGCAATATACTTAGCCTCTATAGTGGATAAGGAAACTGAATCTTGCTTTTGACTTAGCTATGCTACCAATCTACATCCAAGAAAGAATACACCATCACTTGTACTTTTCCTATCATCAACACAACCAACCCAATCTGCATCCATGTATGTACTTAATGTGAAATCAATATCCTTAGTATACCATAAGCCATAATTTGGAGTGCCTTTTAAATATCTGAATATCCTTTTTACTACTATAGCATGTGTCTCTTTAGGATCTTCTTGAAATCTATCCACAAGACAAACTGCATGCATGATATCCAGTCTAGTAGCAGTTAGAAATAGAAATCCACCAATAATAGATCTATACTTGCTCTGATTAGCCTTAGAAGATTCATCATCCCTGCTCAATTTGCAACCAGTTTCCATAGGAGTACATACCGGTTTGGAATCTTCCATTCTAAAATTTTTCAACATCTCTTTGACATACTTTGATTGTGAAATGAATATACCTTTTTTTTTTGATTGATTTGTAGCCCAAGGAAGAAATTCATCTCCCCAAACATTGACATCTCAAACTCTTTTTTGCATCTCTTCAGAAATTTCTACATAGCTTCATTTCCAAAGATAATGTCATCCACATACACAACCACTATCAATATTTTGTCTTCCCCACTTTTGAAGTTATCAACTTTTATGTATCAAATATTCATTCACCTTGCAGTACCAAGCTCGAGCTTGCTTTAATCCATACAATGCATTTTTCTAATCTACAAAACCATATCTAGTTGATCTGATAACTGAAATCCTTTCGGTTGTTCCATGTAAACCTCTTCTTCCAACTCATCATTTAAGAAAGTAGACTTCACATCCATCTAATAAAATTTAAAGTCTTTAGGTTCTGTAAATACCAAAAACATCTGGATTGCTTCCATCCTAGCCACTGAAGCAAATGTTTCCTCAAAGTCTATTCTTTCTACTTGTGAGTAACCCTTACACACGAGCCTTGCATTGTTTCTTACCAATTTTCCATCCTCATTTATTTATTTTCTGAATACCCACTTAGTTCCAATTAGGTTCTTATTTGCCAGTCTTGGAACTAGTTCCCAAGTCTTATTTCTCTCAATCTACATAAGTTCTTCTTCCATTTCCTTCATCCAATGTTCATCTTTGCATGCCTCACTCATAGTTTTAGGTTCAATTTTAGAGAGTAAGCACAAATTTACATCAGTTTCAATAGCTCTTCTTCTTTTCAATACTCCTTTCCTATTGTCTCCAATGATCTATTCTTCATAATGATTTCTTTGCACATACTTAGGGGTCTTAGGGGTCTTTTCCAAAGCTTCTTCCTCTTCATTTTGCACTTCCTTTTCTTTAGCTTTTTATTTTTCTTCTTCTTAAGCAAGTTCATCTGACACATATCCGTCAATAACAATTGAATTCTACAAATCTTCATCAACCTTAACATTTTCTCTTTCAACAATCTTTCTTAACCTTTTGTTGTAATATCTGTAAGCTTTGATTTTAGTAAAATACCCAAGGAATATACCTTCATTAGACCTTGCATTGATCAAAATTTCCTATTTTCTTCATCTCTTTTGATATAACATTTGCTTCCAAATACTCTAAAGTACTTAACAGTAGGAATCCTTTCATAACACAACTCATAGGGAGTCTTTGTACTGTTAGCATTTTCTTGAACTCTATTAAGTATGTAAACAACAATATGAATTGCTTCTCTCCAATAGAATTTTGGTAGGTTAGCTTCTTTCATCATAGTCCTTGTATCTTTTTGAACAGTCTTGTTTTTCCTTTCAACCACTCCATTCTATTGAGGAGTTCTAGGGGCATACAAGTACCTCTTTATTCCATGAACTTCACAAAACATGTTAAACTCATTAGAGGTGAATTCTCCACCTTTGTCTAACCTCAAACATTTTATTTTTAAATCCATTTCATTCTCAACCATAGCTTTAAATGCTTTGAATCTATCTAGAGCATCAAATTTTTCTTTAAGTAACCCATGTCATTCTAGAGTAATCATCAAACAAAAGAATGAAATACCTATCACCTTGAAGACTTCTCACCCTTGTAGGACCACAAATATTTTTATGTATCAATTCCAATAGTTTGGTAGCAAATTTCTCTTTTCCTTTGAAACTACTCCTTATTTTTTTTCCAATTGACTTTTTTTTCAAATGGAATTGATAGGCTTTGTAATTCTTGGTAGGTCTCTTATTGGTTGTACTGAACTGATTCTAACTAAATTTTTAAAATTCACGTGACACATCCTCTGGTGCCATAACGAACTGTCATTAATCTGATTCATAAAGTAATGACCATCAACACCCTTGAGCTAGTATATATTTCCATTTGTCCTATTACTACCAACAATCATAGTTCTAGACCTTTTTCTAATCTCACATCCTCATCCTGAAACACAAGATTGTATCCTTTGCTACACATTTTTCCAACACTCAAAAGGTTATGCCTTAAGCCTTTAACATAGTAAACATCTTTAGTATTATGCTTTCCATCAAAATTGATTGAACCTATTCCATAGATCTTAGCTCCTGAATGATCTCCAGATTTAACTAATCCTCCATCATCCTTTTCAAGTTTAACAAACTTAATTTTTTCTCTGGTCATGCGATTAGAGTAGCCACTATTAACAACCCAATAGTTCTTATCTTTCTTAACATGAAAAGTAAAAACCAAAGTACCTTCAACCTTATCCTTCTTCTCCAAAACACTTTCCTTCACACAACTTTCAGAGTTAGCATAAGTAGATTCATCTTTTAAAGCTAAGAACAAGAATTCATTTTCATCAACATCTCCATAACTAGATTCATCATCAGAAATACCAACATCTTATCTAACATAGTAACTTATCTTAATCATCTTTCCTTTGTTCTCCTTACTTTTATTGTTCATAGCTCTGTTTAGACATCTTGAAGCATAGTGACCTATATTTTCATAGATAAAACATTTGAAAGGTAGTTTACCTTTGTACTTACTGGTGCCCTTTTTAATCCTTCTTACAAAGTTAGCTTCCACATTATCAAGATCATCATCATCTGAATCTTCAACCTTTTCTTTTTTTCCAACCTTGAAAGCAGTCTCCACTTTTGTACCATTTTTCAAACCAAGTTTTCTTATTTCAAATGAAGTTAGTGTACCAAGCAACTGATCTCTATAGTAAGTATTAAAATTTGCGACTTCCTCAATAGTAGATACCTTTTCACTGTAAGAATCAAGAAGATATCTGAGAACTTTCTTTACCACTCTAGGTTCTTTGACTTGTGCATCAATACCTCTCATTGCACTTACCAACTCATCAACTCTCTACATGTAACTTGTAATTATTTTATCTTCTGACATTCACAGGGTCTCAAATTGTGCCTTGAGACTCTACAACTTTTCTTGTTTAACCTTATCATCTCCTTCATAAACGCTTTCTATCTTGTCCCAAACTTCTTTAGCAATTTTCAGATTCATAACTTTTACTAATTCAGAATTTGAAAGACTATTCAAAAGAACAAATCTTGCCTTACCATTTTTTTCATAGGACTTGATCTCATCACTTGTGCTTGGACCATTCATAGGTGCAAAATATTGAGTATTTATTACCTTTTCAATCTCATACCCAAGGGATGCTAGATATCCTTCCATCTTTGTCTTTCATAATGCATAGTCTATTCCATCAAACTTAGGGCTCTCTATCTTGTTCACCATCTTGGATCTACCTCAAGTGGTTAAGCTTTTCTCTAAGGAACCTTTCTATGATACCAATTGTTGAATGAACAAGGCAACTAAGGGGGGTGAATCAGTTGTATCAAATTAAAACATCAAAAACCCTCAATAGTAATAAGATCCACAAACATTCATTAAACCCTTATTTAGTTATAGTGATTAATCATGAAATGCAAATAACAAAAATTGAAACAATACCATACACAAGAGTAAACTAGATTTACATGGAAAAACCAATGAGGGAAAAACCACGGTGAGGATTAGCTCACAAAATAAGTAATTGCAAAACCAGTACAAGGGCTCACTTCTAGAACATGACACACTATCCAATAGGGCTCACAACCAAAGCTCACTGCTAGAATATGAAAAGAAGATAGAAGAGAAATGTTACACATAGAACACTATCTCAATGCAACAAGGAATCCACCACAATTACTCCAACACTTTCATAGCTTTGTTTGAAATATTGCAAACACATGCAACTCACTGCCTTCAGAAGTACAACACTTTGAAGTTTGCATTGCTCTACTCAAATTCACATCCTATACTTCTACAACTCACATCACATTCATCACTTATATCTTTCTCACACCTAACTTGAGATATTCCAACAACAACACTCTTATTTATATCATCCTCAACCTTGAAAACCTTCTCTAAGGTCACCAACACATCCTTTACATTCACAATTTCAAATTAGGTCAATACCCAAATAAATCCTTATTTAGGACCCAAATTTGTCCTAACACTCCAAAAACTTTGAAGTCGCTTTGCATGTAGTGTTGACACTAGGTCAGTCGTTAATAGTGATAAACACCATAAAACTATTAAGTACATGCTTCCCACTTGATCAAGATGACACATGACCACACAAATATCTTTTACATGATCTAGAACAATCCACAAACCACTTGAGATCCAACAAATATTTTTTCCAAACTTGCATAATAGAAATACTTCAACCTAGAACATCTAGTTAACCTTATACACACATTGATGCATGAAACACACACTATACTGCACCAAATCATGAGAAAACTCAAATTTTGAAAGATATAATCAACATAAGAAACTTCCCAGATCTGCACAACTTGAAACCAAACTGTGGAGAAATGTGGAGAAAATACATTTCTCCCAGACCACAACAAACAACGCTAAAAACCTAGTTCACATATTGGTGAACACATCTCACTCTGTATAACGATCCAAAAGCCCAAAATTTGGATATAGCAACTACCAAAAACCCTAAACAACATATCAAGTCTGCAAAAGCATAACATTAACACAAAGCACATCTTAGAGCACATACTAAATATTTGCACAACATTATTTTCTCTATTTATCAAGTTTTCTCCAAAGCACTTGGAAACCAAGCACCAAGGACACCATCTCAACACATTAAATCATTCCAACACATCTCTAGATACTACAACATAAAGATAACTCCATGTACTCACAACACTTCCACAATATCTCAACTATATATGCACAAACTACAATAAACTATTTCCCTCTTTTTCACAATTTTCTCAATGTCCTCAACATCTTCATCATGCAACAACCTTCCTCAACACATAGTTGACATCAATGAAAACACCTTCATACTTGAAACAATTAGAAATATTTAAATTTATGTTGGAAGGAATATTATAAGAGAGAAGAGTGATTTGGATTAAAAATATTAGGATATGTTGCATTGGGGTGCTTTAAAAATGCTTGATAACTTGTGCATGATGACAAAAAGAAACTAAAGAAAAAACACCAAGTGTATTGGAAAATGAATAGGTAAGGGATGAAGAATGAATGGAAAACATATTTAAGAACTCATATAAATAATAAGGAAGTGATTGATATGAATGCAATTAACTAAGTATATTATTATTTGAAGGATTTGAAAAAGAAGACATAGGTTCATTATAATATAAAATATATACATAGAAGATTGCACATTAATTTTAGAATGCTTTGTGTTGATTTTTTAGAAAATAACATATATATGTATATTATAATAATAAGATGTATTATGTATAGAAAAAATATTATCAATATGAGTAATCAAATGTTCATCATAAACTTCTTGAATCTAGTGCAAGTTGTATATGAAAGCCTCAACAACCTTTATTTTATGATATTATTTAGAATCCTCATGCTTAATGTATCATAGAGGAGTTAAAGGAGGTGTATGATCATATTTATGAGGGGTATCAAGAGGTAAAAATTATGGGAGGAAGTGAGTAAGGGTTGAGGAGGAGAGGATTATTACAATAATGAGGATCAAAGATGCAAGGGGGAGGATATGAACAATGCATCATAATTAAACAAGTGAATGAAAGGATAACCAATTTAAAAATGAACGTAATTCTAATTTTACATAAATTATAATTATAAATGTAAATCATATGAGTTCATTATCTAATGTAACAATATAATATTTAAAAAAAATAAATTAAGTGTGATAAACTAGATCAAAATAATGACATCATAGAATGGGTAAAAGAGCCTAATTTTTTTATAACTTGTATAGATGAGAGTTCATTATCCATGTCTATATCTCTGTCCTAGTGTGAGGGATAGCTATGTATATCTTTCAAACTATGAATCCTATCAATAGTTATGTAATTTGAGCATAAGGTAAAATCATATCCTTATCTTATTATATCTAGTTAGTTTCAAGGTTTAGGGTTTTAGTTTCTACATCTAGTTAGGTTTTGGTTTCTATATCTTTTAGGAGATCTTATTCTTTAAAAGTTTATTGTATCTATTATTTTGATGTCATATATTTAGAAATCAGCTTCACAAGCTATAAAATTCATCCTAATTATGAAAATTAAAATAACCTAAAATATAAACCATAATTTCAAACTATAAATGTTAAATCATATACACAAAATGTAAACCCTAATTACAAACTATAAATGTTATATATATAGAAAAAAATTTAACAAATCCTAACTTGGAGGACGTTAAAACTTTCCATGTAGACAGGAGGAGGTGGCAGGCACTGTTTCGAGGTGTAGATAGCATAATGGGTACCCGTTCTGATTTTAGGCCTAAGATCCCATTCCTAAATGGGTACCCATATGTAGTCATCTCGATAAAAAATTTGTATCATCTATAAATTGTTGGTGTGTGAGTGGTGGCATGTTTCTCACAATCTTCACATCACACCAGAAACCTTATTTTTCTTTTACATTAATCACTCTTATGAGATCATCAAATATCAACACAAATAAACATGGTGATAACATATCACATTGGTTCAAACCACTTGATGATTCAAAATAGCCACTAGGACCTTATTGACCAAAATGGAGAATCCTAGCATAAGCATAAAATTGATGATCTAATATAGTCAAGCTTGGACAAAACTAAATTTTGCAAAATTTTCATGATAAAGAGACAAATTACTCTATCATATGCTTTACTAAGATTAATCTTTATAACCAATTTATTTCAAGTATTCAATTTTATGATTGAAAGAATAACTTTGTATGTGATTTTTTTTTGAACAAAAGGCTAACTGCCTATAATATATATTAATATAATCATAGTTTAATTACAAAAGGGCCAAATAGATATGGCATATACCAAAAGATGTCTTATAACACTAAGCCTGAAGCTAGTTTCCCTTGACAGACTTGCCAAAATTCCCTTACACCCATTGATCTTCTTCATGATATTCCCATTATCCCACTAACTTTTCTTTCCCACTAAGTTAATACTTACAAAATACATTATACTAGAGGCATAATATGCATCATATAAAAAAATACAGACATTAACAAAATATTCTTCTCTAATCAACCCTTACAACTAGCCCCTAAACAAAGTTCTCCCCAATTTCTTCATTAACAACAACCATAGCTCGATTATTTGGCAAGGAACTTGAATGCATTGTCACATTGATGTCTGAAACTTGTCGTGAAACCCTTGGTTGTTTCTATTGAACACACTCATGTGATAATAGAATTTCTATTGCATGATATTTCTTCTTGAATTTGCTAATAGCACTCATTCCCAAATCAAATTGATACTTGGAAAGTTCTCTATACAAACACCCTAAACAATCCATCTTGATTGACATTTTCATTGACTCAGAAATTTCTATGTACTTGTTCTTGTGAATTAGATAATGCCTGGGAAACAGGCCACTAATGTACGCATCCCCCTGCTAGATATCGTAGGATTGTATGCTCTTAAGCAAGGAATTATTCTCCAAGTATATCTCTTTAACAATCTTTCTAACAATTATTTGCACCAAGTTATAGTCATTAACTGGATCAACTCGAAACATTGTTGGAGCTCTTCCTTCTCTACTATGCTTGAAAATGGTTGCTCCCAAGCTAGCACTAGAGAATTAGCTCTATAGTTCCTCGGCATGTATTCCATGTTGCTAGTCACCATCCTATAGAGCACACCTTATTGCAAATACTCCTTCACTGTCCAAACAAATTGGACTCAGAAGCAAGTTGTTTAAAATGACCTTGAAAGTAGCCTTCAAACAATCTAAAATAGAGCCTTCGCCACACTTGAAATCATCTTTGCCAAGTTGGAACTGTCAAATATTATTAATACTATGTTGTGAAGTACATTTAAGCTTTCCACCTTGCGGTTCAACTTAATTAAAAATAAATTTTAAGACCTCGAACCTGCAACCATACAAGCACACATTAGCATTAAAAGATTACAATCCTTCTTCTCACTTCATGAAATCCTCTCGACCTTCGTAGCAATCTTTCTCAAGAATCGTCTGTCCACAAGTACCCTGCCACCTCCAACGTTTTAAGACCTTGGCACACTCACATGATAGTGACTGCATGGAAAACAACATTTTACTTTCCACTTATCCATGTTCCAAATTGCTCGCCAACTTTTCTTAGCTGAAAATATAACAAGATTTCCTTGTTTTTGATAAACCTGTTACTTGTTATTCCTTAAAATATCCTGTCATAATCATTCCTCCCCCACTTCATCCCTGATCTAGTATGTGTGGAAATCTATAATACTAGTTTTCACATTTGTATGCTAACATACTCTTAGAACATGTCATGGCAGGGTATGCTTGATTATTTAACATGGTGTGTATAGTCTTAAGGCACTCTTAGATTTAAGCGTGCTCATTGTCCATTCTGTTTTCACCTCATTTCAAAATATCATGACCTTATATTACCAATATTGAACTTGCTATATAGTCATTGCCTCTTGCATTGCTAATTCCACTAACTTTGGATATGCTTTAATTTGATTAGCATCATTAATAATATTTATTTCCTGTACATCACATCCCATTCCTACTAGAAAATCTACCAATCTGTTACCTTCCCTGTACGTATGTGATATTAAAAAAGCCTGAAATTTATCTAACAAGGACCATGATTTTTGCAAAATATATCCTAAATTCCAATTATCTATGCTTCTCTCCCTGCAAGCATTTACAATTATTAGTGAATCCCCTTCCACATGTAATCTTGAGATCCCCATTTTCAATGCAAGTTCCAACCTAGAAGTAGTGCTTTTTCTTCTGCAATATTATTAGTTCCTTTATGAAGATGTAATGAACTTGCTGCCAAAACTTTCCCAGATGAATCCCTAATGCAAATGATTGCCCCTGAGCTACCCAGATTGCCCCTTGATGCACCATCAAAGTTTAATTTTATGAAATATTCTTGTGGAGCCTTCCATTTGATTATGCTTCTATCCACTTTTTTATTGATAATTTTATGTAAGCTTCCATCAAATGGAAATTTGATCCCCTTCCAATTCTTTAAGAGAGAATCATCCCAATTTGTGAATAGTAAATTGATGGTTCTATGCTTTTTAACATTTGAATTAACCACCTCAGTTATTGCCTTTTCTATCTTCACATTTGTAGCATCAACTGATGATTTAATCTTTCTAAAATTATCAAATTATGTTCCCACCATATGTTCCAAATGACTAATGTAGGAACCACATGCCATATACATGCAAAAAAAGATGATTGATATAAGACAAGCCAACTTTGAAACAACTCCCATATTGTATTTGGTAGAGGAACAAGCAAATTTAACTTATTCTTAACATAATCCCAACATTGTTGAGAAAAACTACACTAGAGGAGCAAGTGATCTGCTATTTTAAGCACTTATTCACATAATAGAAACTTAAAAGGATCAATTGTTTTCAATTTTGTTAACCAATCATTTGTTAAAATTCTCTTTTTTAAAGCAAGCCAAGCAAAGCTCCCGAACTTAGGTAGTACTTTGTATGTGATTATAATTGAATTAGTTATAGTTATTTTAGGAGTGAAGCCACTTTTTTTTTTTGATATAAACTTTGGGAGGATGGATTTGAGCCAATTATCAATGAATTTTGATATAAATTTGTAAATAATGTTTCATAAGTAGATTCAATGTAGTAGTAAGAAATGCATCACAAGTTAATTTATTTAAAATGAAGGTGATGTTCATTGTGTTGATGTCTTTGAGAAACTTCTTGGATTTTAAGAGTCTTCCACCATATTGTGTAAATCCATAACTATGATGCCCCAACACTTTTGATAGAAACATGTTGGAAATGCATCTGGACTAGGTGCCTTATTTGGGTAAAAATAAAAATGTCACAATCTTAGCTTTCTCCATTCTGATGGGTGAAATAAGGGTCAAGTTATCTTCAACTAAGACCAAACTTGGAATATTATCAAGTAATTTTGACAAGTTTAGATTGTCCATAACTCCTCCAAAATCCAAAAACTATTTGAAATATGCAACACCCTTTGCTTGTATGTCCCTTATCTTATTTAAAGTAGTTACATCATCCAAATTAATGATATCAATTTTTTTTGTGCCTATCAAGCTTTCAAATTATTATGAAAATTTTGATAGTGAAATCCCCTACCTCTAACCATGTTTCTCACATTTTATATTTACAATTTATTTTCTCCCTTGTAAGAACTTCTACATGATCCACCATCACCTCTTTCTACATTAGATAATCAACCTTAAACATTCCTTTCAACTATAATCTATTTATTTAAGCTTCCCATTTTCACCTTAATTTTTTCCTTTTCTTGAAAAATATTTTTGAACGATGTCTGATTGTATTCCTTTAATTGTGACTTAATATATATTTTTTAAAAAGTATAATATTTTTGAACTTTTTTGTGTCTTGGATATAAATCACCATTCCTATATGAGATTCAAACTACAGTCGCTTTGAAACCACATCCATTCAAGCATAAATGAGAAATAAATCAATGGATGGTCTTCACTAATGGAGAGAAGGACCGAATAATGATCAAAATCCAAAAATAAGTAGATGATGGATTTCAAATGATGTGCATATGATATTGTAGACACTTAAAAAGTACTGATTGATACCATGCTTCTGATTCTAATTAATTAACACCATTTCCTCCTAAATCACCTTGAACTAACCAATTAATTAAATAATCAAACATTATTTAGTTAAATTCAACAATTTCTACTATTAATCAAATAATTAAATTTATTAGATTAATTCACCCTTCTTCTGAGTAATGTTCATCATATTTAATTAAATCAAAACATTTAATTAAATCCTCCCAAAGTCCTCTCATTTGATTAAATAAATCAAATCAAATGTCACAATCCCCTAACCCATCCAAGTTAATTAATTCTAAATTAATTAACTCTAAATCACTTTCTAATCATCATTAATAAATCCTCTAGCTTTTAACTCCTCAAAAGTTAAATCAACCCATGGTCAACTAACCAAGTTGCACATAGATTCTTGAGAGTGCTATTAAGGGCTTTGCTGGTAAGAAGTGTAAGGGTCGTGCCAAGGAAATGAATGTTAATATTGAGGAGATGGCTGATAGTTTTCAGGTTGAGGTGTCGGGTGGTGGTGGGTCCCCTATGGTCAGTAAGAAGAATTCAACTAATAACCCTGAAGATTCTGCTCAGGGCACTTCTAGGGATCGAGGGGAAGCCAAGTTGGATTCTGAGGATGTTCATGGGGAGGAACCATTGGGTGGTTCGCATCAGGGTAGGGGTTTGTTCTGGGGTGCTATGGATTTTTTGCAGGCATCAGGCCTTGTTAAGGAAGGGGAAAATATTTCTTTCAATCTGCTTATGTGGGTTGTTCAAGAGATTCAGGATCTCCATAACAAGCATGATACCATTTCTAGGTGCAACATCTCTACTCTGCGAAGTCTGAAAGAGCAGGATTCTATTTTTGCTCTATCTCGGTCTTTGAATTTGAGTGTTGGTTGTATGGTGGATGAAATTGCTGCTCTAAAGAATGACTATGGACCGAGAGTGGAAATATTGGAGAGACAAAATAGGAAACTCCAAAGGGATTTGGATACACTCATAAACATAAGTAGGGAGAAGTTGGAGATGTCAGCCGAGGGGATGATTTTCCTTAATCAGAAGGCCATGGAGTTGACTGGGAAGGGATTGTTCAGTGACCAGGTGATTTCAAATTGTGGGGAGGAAGCTGGTATGGATGGACTTTCAACTGATTTGGTTGCTGGTACGAGTGTTCGTACTCAAAGAAAAACCAAGAAAGGTAAGAAGCATGTTGTTCATGATGTTGAACAAATTATGGAAATGCATGACAAGTTGGCGACCAAGGATTTGGGGGCTGCAAAAATGCTTAAAGAACTGCTTTAAGGGTCGTTTTGGCTTGTCTTTTTGTTTTTTGTTTTTTGGCTGATGTTTCTTCGGATGGTTGGCTGATGGTCTGGTAATCAACTGGTGTTTTTTGCAGTTTTTTTTTTCTGGGTAGGTAGTCATTTGTATTATCTTTACTGCCACTTCCTTTTTTGTTCAGGGTTTCTGGTCCCTTAAAAACCTGTTTTTTCGTTAATAAAAAACTAACCAAGTTGCACATGAAATTAATTTCTTTTAATTATCTAATTCCTCTGTTTATCCTCACAATGACATATTCCAAGGAATACTCCTCTCAATTACCTCTCCATTCAATTTCCCTCCAAATATTTCAAAACACCTCTTACACATTCATAAATGCCTCTTACAAAGACATTTATTTCCTCTTACATGCCATCTTGTCTTTACAAGGGCATTCAATCCTCTTACATCCTCACCCACATTCTCTTACATCTCAACCATATTCATTTACTTCTTACAACCTTTCAAATCCTCAACCATTTTCATTTATTCCTCTTACACCTCCTTTCCTCTACACATTTTCAAAAATTTGCTCCATCCTCATCCAATGGAATTGTGATAAGTGTCACAATCCTATTGGTTCCTCTTTTATCCCACATTCACCAATTTCTCTCATTCTTCAACCCTTGAGTTCTATAAATAGAGGCCTCCTCTACACAATATGGATCCACAACTTGAAGCATTCTTACTATAGGCATTTCTACTCCATATCATTTCACCATTTCCATCATTTTAGCTAGTTTATGTTAACACTTTGGATCATCAACATCAGCAAATCTTATCAAAGGGATTGGGAAAGGGATTTTTTCCACATCAAAGGAGCACCAATCCCCCTATGGGATGAAGGTTTAGCTATTTCAAGTTAATTGCATATTTTCTTTGGTTTGTTTATGCTCTATTTTTATTTTTTCTTCTTGATGTAGCTAAGAATTTCATAGGGAATGCTTGATTTGTGTTTCTAATATGATTAACTAGTGTTTTTTGGTCTTGTGTTAGCTTATTGCAAGTTTGGTGTTCACATTTTTGTGCTAGAAGGAGGGATTTTCTCTTTATTTTGATGAATTTGGCTTGAAAATACCATTTTTTTGCAGCTACAGGAGGGTGATGCCACCTCTTCTTCATCCAGTGCCACTTTCATATATAGCGTCATCTTTTTTCACACACAAAGCACTGCCTTTGCTTCCAGTGTCACACTTGTCACATTGTGTTGCCTTTGAATGTTGTTGTCATGTCACCTTTGTAGGAGCGTCGCCTTTGTAGGAGCGTTGCTCTTTTCCTCTCAATTTCTCTCATCTCTTTCTAATTTCTAATAGAGCATTGCCTCTGATACTACATTTTGTTTCTATTGTGTCACATTTGTGCTCTCTATTTTTCGCAGAGCGTCGCCTTTGCATTTCACTTGATCGTTGCTTCCGCTTTCAACCTTTGTCATTTGTAGAGCATTGCCTTTGTTGCCCAACATCACCTTTGCAGGAAGAAGAGGAAAATTAACTTGGAGACCCAAAATCATTTTTTAATAGTCATTGTAATAGCCTAGGCTTTCCAATTCTGATTTTCATTTTATGTTTTAGGACCAACTAGCATTTAATTTGGCCTTAAAATTAACAATCAACTCAAACTTTATCAAATTTGGACTAAAATTGAACATTAGAAACCTACTAGACTTTAATTTTGGGCTAAAAATGAACAAGAAAAACTCACACTTAGTTTGGTGCTTTAAAATGAATTCATCATTTCTTTGAGGATAAAATGAATAAGTGCTTTAATTGTGTGATCTTGTCTTTAGTGCATCTTGAGTGTGTATCCTCTCCCCTTGTGCTTCGTGTGATCTTGGGTGCAAGAGAAATAATTAAAGTGTATTTTATTTCTTTGAGTCACAATTAAGAGAGGGCTTACTATGAGACACACCCCGCAACAGGAAACTCATAGGCAATTTCTTGAAGCACATTTACCGACAGGCTATATTAAAAGTTGGGAAATCATGAGAAAGTACCTTTTATCCTGGACTGTATAACATAATACACCTAGTACCATGCCTTAAGTGAAATGGGAACAATAGTAAGAGCCTTAAGTGGCAAAGTGGGTGTGTATACGATTGGGTGTTCTTGGTTTGTTACTAAGAGCTAAAACTGTTTAGTTACCAAAATCCTTAATACTTGTTGGTGCAAGAACAGTCGTTCTGAAGCAACCCCACATTTGTACTATTCAAAGTAGAAACAAAAAAATCCTTAAGGTCTTCAGATCTTCAGGATTTTAAGATTTGGTGGTCCCAAGAAGTGAGTGTCATGGAGGGGAGCCAATGTCACCAAATCTCTAACTGTTCGCTTTGTCTTAGTGTTTGGAGAAATCCAAGTGGGGACTCAACAAAGTATGAACATTTCTAACCTAGGATTATACAATATGTTAGTCATTCAAAACACATTGCTTGGATCTCAAACTTTGAAACAAACATTAAACAAATCATCAATATTTCAAATCCTTTGAAAAGAGTGAATATCTTTGAAGGGTCTAATTATTACTACCTGTCCTTAGGGATTTTATCCTTAGAGGCTTCTAAATATTTGGGCTTACATCTCAATTTACTCTCTCCAAATTCAATCTAGGGAAACTATGGCCTTGACTCTTTGATTTTCACATGATGGACCTTGTGGAATGAAAAAGAGCAAAGACATAGAAATTTAGTTTGGAATTTAAACAAGAGGTGTTGGTGTGGTAAAAAGAATCCATTTAATCAAGATAAAAGACAATGAACCCCACATATGTGTTTGTTCTCATGATTTCCTACAAATTCAAGATTCTAAAGCAAAATTATTTACGCAAAAACTTCAAGTTTAGGTGTCATACTCAAAAATCCATCAAAAGATACATTAGGAAGTGCGACCTAAAGCAATACACTAAGATACACAAGAAGGTAACAAGGTTTTATAGGCTTATTCCACTCAACAATCTGGACATGTATGCTCAATATGAACCATATAACTTTTTGAAAACACTTTAGAGGCCTAGCATGTTCTTCAACACCTTGGTCTTGTAAACAAACTCTTTCTAGGTTCATCTAGGATCAAAATCAACACTTCCATTTTTCAAAACCCATCTCACAATAAACTTTTAGAACATTGGAAAAATCATCTATGCTAGACTTTTGGTAAATCCTTAAATCAAAATCAAAATCATCTTGTTTGGCTAAGTGTGTGTGGATGAATCCTTTTTCACACATTTAGTTTAATTATCACCACCTTTGGACAAGTTTGCCTCAAGATAACATCTAACATCTTGGGATCTACAAGTCCATTATCCAAATCAAACCAAATCAAACCAAATCAAAACCAAAATCCAAAATCCTAAGGTCTAGTATTCCTCCAAAGTTCTCAAAAGTTCAAACATCCACACCATTCACCCTTCATCATTCACATCATCATCATTTGATCCTTAAACATCCTAGATTTTCTTTTTGTACCTAAATTTTAGATCAACCAAATGAGTTAGAGATATAACTCCCATATTCCTAAAAGTTGATCCCAATTTTATGGTCCAAACAAGGTCACAACACAAGAAGATCATGGATCAAAACAAAGAAACATCCACCTCAAGTGATTTAAGTGAAACTACATTGAAATTCAACCCTAGGGAATCTATCAACCCTCCACTTAATCCCCCTCAACTACCACAAAATCTTCAAGAGGGAGGTTTCCAAGTGGAGGATGTCACAAACAACTTCCAAGGAATGTCCTAAGATGAAATAATTGAACTAGTCCAAAATACTGAAACACACAAGATTATCAACACAGTCATCAGGCTCAACCCCACACAATACATGTTTCCATTAGCAAAGGTAGGGACTAAAATCCCTTCCGATTTTGATGTCAGCACTATTGTTGAACAATATTTTGGGAACATGCCTCAAACATCATTCATGCCTTCATTCCAAAACATTATCCAACCAATCATACAACCATCAACATCCCACGCCCCAAGTCAATCAATGATAACAAAGGGAAGCTCATTAATCCAAGCCCTTCAAGGGGATCCACTTGTCAACAACCAAAATTTGGAATAAAAAATGATCTTGGGTATGCCTAGCACCATCCCACAAGACCCTAAACATCCATTTGTGCCACTCATTTTGCATGATACAAACAATCCCTCCACCTTTTCTACAAAACCAACATACCTTCTTGATACACAAATCTCTCTACCCAATGTATCACAAGGACAAGTGGATTTATTTGGAAAAATATAGACTTTCAATGCTTCATCCTCATTTTCACAAGGGAATCCATCTCAAATCCTCCCACCATTCCCT
>VDFB02144379.1:0-49754 GCA_007258455.2 Sequoia sempervirens
TAGAGGTCCTTCAACATATTGTATGTTCTTCAATACCGAGGTCTAGTAAACAAGTGTCTTTTTAGGTACATTCTAGGATCAAAATAAAATCTTTTCATCCATCCTTGAATATCAAACCAAAATCACCTCACCATCATCTTTTGAATTTTTTTGAAATTATCCTCCATGCTAGGCTTTTTTGGAAAAAATAAAAACATCAAGCAAAATCCTTGAAATCTCTGAATCAAAACATCAAATCATCTTTGGCTAGGTATGTGTAGATGCATCCTTTTGCACATGCCTAGTCAAATTATCAAACCATCTTGTTTATCTAGGTATATGTAGATGCATCCTTCTTCATATGCTTGGTTAAATTATCATCTTGTTTGAATAGGTGTAAGTAGATGCATCCTCCTCCCTACACACATTCAAATTATCATCCTTTGAGAAAATATATCCCTTAGAAAATCATCCAACATCTTAGGGTCTATTTGTTCATAAATCCAAAAGAAAACCCAAAATGAAATCAAGGTCAATCCAAAATCCAAAGCAAATCCAAAAACAAATCCAAAAATTCCTAAGAAGTCTAGCATCCCCTGAAGATTTCTCAAAAGTTCAAACATCCACATCATCCATCTTTTACATCATCCCCATCATATCACCTTTGATCCTTGAAGAACATCCTAAATTTTCTCTTTTTGTACCAAAGATTAGATCAATCCAAAAGAATTAGAGATTCATCTCCCATATTCTTCAAAATTGATCCATATTTTATGGTGCAAACTAGATCTCAACACAAGAGGCACATGAAGGCGAACAAAGAAACATCCACTACAAGTGACCTAAGTCAAACAAATTCTGAAACAAATCTCGTTGAATCAAGTAATCCTTTAATCAACTTTCCTACATCATCACAAAACCCTCAAGAGGAAGTAGAGGATCTTACCAATAATCCCTTTGAAATGTCACACAAGGAAATCACCAAAATGATTCAAAATATGGAAAACCATAAGATTATCAACATCATGATGAGACTCAACCCATCACTATACATGCTTGAATTAGCAAAGCAATTGGATAAACTACCTTCTGATTTTGATGTGAGTTCTGTAGTGGAACCATCCTTAGAGTTCATGCCTCTAATTTCATCCACACTCCCCATATCATCTACACCCCCATCCCAAAGTATCACTCAAAACATCCCACAAATCACAACATCCATTGCTCCAACTCAACCTAGTGTTAACAAGGGAAGTGCATTTCTCAATGCCATACAAACACACCCCCTTGTAAATAATCAAGACTTGGATGCAAACACCATTTTGGGGAAAAACGTACCCCAAAATCCATTACATAAATATGTCCCTCTCACTTTCCATGATCTCAATGATCCATCATCATCATCCTTCTGTGCAACACCCCAAACCTCTCTCCCCATAGCCTCACAAGGAGAGGGTGACATGTTCAAACCAGGGGGCATTTTTGACACCACACCATTTCCTCAAGATATCACATCTCTCACGTTTTCACCAATTCCACCATTTTCATCATCATCCACACCACTACTTGGCTTAGGGCCTCCACCTTTACCAAATATCAATCAAAGCATCACGCCAAACTCTCAAAACTTGTCATCAACATCACAACAAAAAATGACAACTACACAAGCAATCACCACATCATCAACCACCCCCCTAACATCTCAAAACATGATCTCTCAAGGACCAATCACATTGATCGCACCATCCACCACTCAAACCCCAATCACTAACACAAAAGTGCCTCTCACCACCACAACAAGCTCCATTCTGAATCCACCACCACCTCCACCCTCACCAAGCTCCAACACATCAAGCTAATACAATATGGCATTGCAAGCCGCTCAAAAATCTTCCTATCAAAAGGCATTTTGGCAAGTACAAAACAACAAGCCGCACAATAAGTTGCTCAACAAGCTGTGCAAATAGTTGACCAGCAAACCGCTTAAGCTGCGCAAGCTACTCAAGTTTCCCAAGTTGCATTACAAGCGCAACAGGCTTCCCAAGCCCAAATCTTATTCCAAAAATAACAACAAGTGGTACAAGCTCAAGCCCGAGCTCAAGCTCAGGCTCAAGCTCAAGCACACGCTCAAGCTCAAGCTCAATATCAAGTGCAACAAGCACAAGCACAAGCGCAGTATCTTGCACAACAACACACAACATAACAACAAGCATATCAAAAAATGCTAAAGTAATATAAAAATAGTAGGAAGTAGCCCAATTAGCAGCTCAACAACAAGCATTTTTGGCACAACAACAACAGGAAATCTTGGCATAGCAGCAACAAGACCATCAACAAGCGTTGTTGATACAATAGAAAGTACAAGCATGCATGGCTCAGTAGAATGTGAAAATACCACCAATCAACACATCAACCAATCCACCCATCACACCCACAAGTGAACCACCTCAGAACACATTCATCCCACCTCCTGATCCACAAAAGGATGTCACAACACAAATAAAATTACTCTCACAACAAGTGTTCGATCTTCAATTAGGGAAAACCATGAAAACATCTAGCAACTTGTGTCCTTATACATTCAACAAGAGCCTTGTGATGAAACCATTCACAAAGGGATTTGAGATCCCCAAGTTTTACAAGTACTGTGGGATGGGAAACCCTAAAGATCACATCATGGAATTCTAGGTTCATTGCATGGAAGTTGCATATGACGATACCTATATGATGCGGCTATTTCTTAGGAGCTTGACTGGCCACACCATTGAATGGTTCTCTCACCTACCTACATGCATAAAAACATTCCAAGAAATCATAGATGCATTCATCAAAAACTACGCATGCAATATCACCATGGATGTTAGTCTAGAGGAACTATCAGCTATGAAACAAGGTAAGAATGAATCATTTGCTTCATTCCTACAACGATGGCGATCCAAGGCCAATCGGAGCAAATGGGTCATGCCCAAGAAACAACAAGTGTGCACTATCATATCCACCCTTGACGGCCTCTTGGAATTTCATCTCAAAGTCCAAGGGATCACCATGTACGACCAGTTGATTCTCAAGGCGCTCAACATCGAATGAGCCCTTATGACACAACCTGGAGGATCAACTTCATATCCTGAACAATAGAACAATTTCCCACCCACTAATTACAATGAAAAACCTCGCACATGGGCAAGAAACAAAAATATTACCAACGATGGTGTCATTGATGCCAAAGTTTTCATCAGTACCCCTCAGCAAAACACACCCGCACCACAACAACAAATCCAAAACCATCATCAAAACAACCATCCAACGAACACAACAACACAAAAACCAAACAATCAAATGATCAATAACATCAATGATCAAAGGGGACCACCCCAACAAAACAAGAAATTCACCAAGCAGAAGTACACCGCCCTTGGGGAACCACTTGAAGTCATCATGAAGAAACTGATAAACGAAAACCTCATCAAGATTCCCACCTATGAAAACTACCAAGAACCAGATGTTAAACCTCGGTACAACTAAAATCAGCTCTGTGACTTCCACAAAATCAAAGGGCACACCACTAACAGTTGCATGAGGTTAAAGAACATAGTCCAAGACCTCATTGATCAAAAAATCATAAATGTGGAACAACCGACAGGGAATAAAAATCTCAAAATATACATGAATTTGATGCCTAACCATAAGAGGAACAATAACACTAATAAGGGGAAAGGCACCTTCAAGAACATGAATCATGTGTACGACCATGTTGTCGCATCCCTGGATGATTACTGCACTACCATCACCATCAAAGGAGCTCATACCGATTGTGGAGTCACCACACGAGGTGGGAAAATTACCATCGCAAGATCATCCCAGCCAAACAGGGTACCTACACCTAGATCTGTTCCCAATGGTTACAACAACCTTGATCAGCTAAAAAGAACCTTAGCACAAGTCTCCATCATGGAGTTATTAAAAATATTATCCACCCACAAGAAAATCCTTAAGGAAGCATTGGCTTCATCCACTATCCCTATAGATCTTGATGTGGAACAATTCCAAGTTATGGTCGGAAACATCATCACTCTAAACCTCCTTACATTCTCTGATTAGGACTTTCCCACTCAACCATCTCATAACCGTGCACTCCACTTAGACATCCTAGTGTAGAAAAATAAAGTCAAGTGAGTCTTGGTGGATGGAGGTGTAGGCTTGAATATTTGTTCCCTCAAGCTTATTAAGAACTTAAAAATATTAGAGGATTCTATTGACAAAGGTAAAGTTATTACAATCAGAGCATGTGATGATCATGAAAGCATGTCCCAAGGCACAATTCAAATCCCCATTCAAGTAGGGCCAGCTATCATGGAAACTACCTATCAGGTCCTGGACCTCGACTTTCCTTATAACATTCTCCTAGGACATCCATGGATTCACGCAATGCAAGCAATAGCATCAACATTCCATCAATGTTTCAAATTCACATTTGAAGGACAAGAGGTCACCATCCATGGAGATCCTAAACCATTCTCCTATTACAAAAGCCTTGAGGAAAAATACTACAAAATACCTCAAGTACCTAAAAATGATGAAGGCCCATCAACACCGTACATTGATCCAATCACTCTTGCCTCCACTTCTGTGATAGAGACACCCATCATTCTCACCATCCCCACCATATTTGATATCAAAGTCATCATCTAGGATAGAAGTTGCAGAAACTATATGATTCCCAAAAATTCCTTTGTGGTAGGAGAGTTACCACAATCTCCTAGATCACAAGGATGTCCACAATTAAATCAAGCCTCCACTTCCCAAACTTTCCCTGAATATCCCAACTTTAGAAGTTGGGGGATCTTAACCGAGAAGTCATATAAGAGGACCCATCTCATCTCTTATACCAAGATAATAGACTAGTAGCTGATCTACCAATGGATGACAGAAGTAAAGGTTTGCAAATGATGCTTGCAATGGGCTATGACAGAAACCAGAAACTGGGGAAAATTGACAATGGGCTTATAATACCCCTCATTCGTGAGACATGAATGAGAAATATTGGCCTTGGATGTACCCCTTTGAGTATAACCATACATGGATGAGGTCCCCCAATTAAAGCAGTCAAGACTCATCGTGAACAAACACCAGCTGAGCTTTTCTTACCTATATCCACTAGTCGTGTCTTGGATAATTTCACTTTTGATATAATTGATGTTTGTAGTAGTAGTGATGATGAGGATCATATAACCAATGCACCCAGGCTCTTTGAGGATACCACCCTTCTCATGATTAGCACCTTATCTTACGAGTCTGAAAAGCAAAACCATGAAATCCTTCTAGTCTACCCATAACTCATTGATTATGACCAATGGGGACCACCAATTTTTGACACATTCAAAAACGATGATCCACTCTCAGAATTCATGGGACTACAGGATAATATTTTGTGTGGGGATCACAAAGTAGGATTCATCATTGAGCTAGATACATAGGCCTATTATGGGGAAACAATTGAATCCCTCAGTCGCAAAAGTGAGAAATTAAGAATATATCTAAGTCCTTGAGTGAAAACCACACTGTGGCACTCTCTGACACAAAAAAAGTAAAAAGAAAGGACATATCCAATGGTGAAAACCTCTCTGAGGTGCCTGAGGATGGGGGATTCAATCTTCCTTTTAGAGCTCTTCATTAGGAAAAATCAACAGTCCTAGCAAAAAAATGCAATCTAGTTAATCTAGGAACAAAGGAGACCCTGCACATCACATTTGATGCAGAGTCGTTACTATTAGAAGAATAAGAGCTCCTAGTAGCCTTCTTGAGAGAGAGAAAAATTAACTTTGCATGGAGCTACATAGACATGCCCGGGCTTGATCTAGAAATTGTGGTACATCACTTAGCAATATATCCTGAAGCAAAGCCTGTCCGACAAAAAATTTAGGAAAATGCACCCTCATATCACCTTACTAGTTAAAATGGAACTAAAGAAGCTATTAGATGTAGGATTCATTCAACCAATAGATTATCTAGAATGGGTGTCAAACCTGGTTCCTATCTCAAAACTTGATGGGGGCATCAAAATTTGCACAAATTTTAGGGACTTAAATAAAGCATGTCCAAAAGATGATTTCTCGTTGCCCAACATTGACATGATCGTAGACATGATAGTGGGACACAAAATTCTTTCCTTGATGGATGGTTTCTCAGGATACAACCAGATAATGATTGCTAAAGAAGACCAACACAAAATGGCCTTCACTTGTCCATAGGGGACTTACTGCTGGAATATGATGCCATTTGGCTTGAAGAAAGCAAGAGCAACATACCAAAGAGCCATGACGTTAATCTTCCATGATATGATTCATAAAACTGTCAAAGATTATGTCGATGATATACTAGCCAAATCTAGAAAGAGGAAGGATCACATAGAAACTTTAAGTGCTATTTTTGATAAGCAAGAGGAATACAAGGTCTGATTAAATCCAAAGAAGTGTGTCTTCGGCATACAATAAGGAAAGTTGCTAGGATACATAGTGTCAATGAGAGGTATTGAGGTATATCCAGTAAAAGTAAAAGCAATCCTTGAGATGGAGGCACCCAAAACATTGAAACAATTAAGAGGTACCCAAGGTAGGCTTTAGTCCATCCAAAGGTTCATAGCACAGCCGGCAGACAAATAGAATCCATACTCTCACCTACTTCACAAGGGAGTAGTGTACAAGTGGGATAACAAGTGTGAAGAATCCGTCAATAAGATAAAATAATATCTACTTACACCACTAGTCCTCGTGCCTCTGATCCCAAGAAAGTATTAATTATTTATGTGTCAGCAAAAACAATAGCCCTTGGTGCTCTTCTAGCTCAATACGATGAAAATGGGATAGAAAGGGTCATCTATTATATCAACATAACAATGGTTGGGCATGAGTTAAACTACTCATTCATTGAAAAATAATGTCTAGTAGAAGTATTTGTGTTGCAAAAATTTAGATATTACATGTTGGCACACAAAATAAAACTCATCACCAAGATTGATCCCCTCAAGTACTTACTGTCAAAAACAATGTTCACTGGAAGGACGGCTAAATGGGTCATGATACTATCAGAGTATGACATTGAATATGTGGAGTGAAAAGTAATTAAAGGCCAAGTCATCGCAGATCAGCTTGCAGAAGCACTAATCTATTAAGAGAATCCTCTCATCTTAGAGTTTCCATACAAATCCATCTTCAATCTCAACATAGCCAACCACTAGAAACTTTACTTTGATGGCTCATACATGCAACATGGATCAGGAGCCAGTGTCTTCTTTATCACTCCACAAGGGGACTGCATACCTAGATCATATAAATTGGAATTCCCCTACACCAACAACATTGCAGAATACGAGGCTTTAACCATAGGTCTCAAAATAGCAATGCAATGGCACATCATGGATCTTAGAGTATACAGAGAGTCCCAATTGATAGTAAATCAAGTGAATGGTGAATACCAAACTAAGGATGATAAGCTCACCCCATACAAGAAACTAGTGGAGACTCTTAAGGAATCCTTTATCGAGATCACATTTGAGTAGATTCCCAGAGCAAACAACTGAGCAGTAAACGTCATGGCAACTATTGGATCCCTTTTGGACATCCCTTGCAACATCCTAAAACATGAATTCTTGGTAGAGAAGCTTCTTGTGTCCGTATTTAAGGTACCAAAGTTGAAATTTATGTGTGAAATTGTTGGTCCTGGAGATCCCTGGTACCATGACATTTATACCTACCTACGAATAGGTATCTTACCTGCTGACTTACCCTTAAGCTTAAAAAGAACTTTTATTAAAAAATCCTCTAAGTTTGTCATCCTAGGAAATACCTTATATCATAGAAGCATAGAGGAAACCTTATTATGTTGCCTTAACATTGATGAAGCCTTGAATGCTTTAACTGAGGTGCACAACGAGATTTGTAGTTCACACTCGATTGGAATGACCTTGGCCAAGAAACTGCTGAGGATGGGGTATTATTGGCCCACAATGGAGAAAAGGCACACAACTACGTCACAAGGTGTCTATAATGTCAACATAATGGGGACCTCATCCATGCTCCAACTCAAGAGCTCCATCCCATCATCACACCATGGCCCTTCTCATAATGGGGGCTTGATCTTATTGGAAAAATCACTCCTACTTCATCTAATGGCTGAGATATCCTGACACGAACTGACCAGATGTTCAGATTCCATGCATTAATACAATCTCCACACCAATGATACGGATTATCCACCAACCTCGCCTCCGGCCTACTCAACCAGCGCCATGATCCACACACCCACCGGTGCCACCCTCTTCTCCTTGGTCTACAAAGCAAAAGCCATACTACCCATTGAGATTGAGCTCTCGTCACTAAGAATATTAGTGCAAAACCCTATCACGGATGAAGAATACCAAGTATCAAGATTGAATGAGCTAGAGCTACTAGATGAGCAGCGTATAGACACTTTAAATCATTTGCAAGTCTATCAGAACAAACTCAAGAGGAGTTATAACAAGAAAATTAGAAGCAGGACTTTCCAATTTGGAGAATTGGTACTAAAGGAGAATCAAAAGAACATCATAAATCCAAACAATAAAGAAAAATTTGAACCCAATTGATTGGGACCATTTGTTATCACAGCGAGCTATAAGTCAGGGGCATATCAGTTATCAACACCCGAATGGGAACCTCTACAGGAGCCCATGAATAGCTCCCATCTCAAAAAAATTTATGCCTAATCTTTTAAGGTATAGAACCAAAAAAATCAAAAAATTAGAAAATGTACTGAAAAAATGGTTACCTTGGTGAAAACATGGCAAACAGGCATCCTGGTGACAACAACAAAAATCAAAAAAGAAAAAAATCCAAAGAAATCAGAAAAAGGATCAAAAACAGTAAAGAGAAAAATGATCCTCTAGTGAAAACCACTTCCATGGCACTTTGGGTAAGTACCTTGGAAAAAACCTAGCAAATAGGCGCCTTGTGTAAATAAACATGTTCCATCCACTAGGATCTTCAGGGCTTGTTTTGCATTATCCATCTACCATCGCATTTTGTATCCATCACTCATCCACCCACATCCACACCATTTGGTCCTGCGTTTGTATCATAATGCCTCCTAGTACTACTCGACCCATTCTCAAAGTCAGTTTGTCTTGCCTTTATCAGAGTAGTCTATTGCATCACGTTGGGGGCATGTTCTCATTGGATCGGATTCGTGTATATTCTTGAAGTCTTAAAATAAAAAAATCCAAAAACATCAGAAAACCAAAAAATTCAAAAACATTCAAATCATATCAAAATCCCAAAACAGGTCAAAAAGTTAACCAAAAAGTCAAAACAGACTCGTCTTGTCAAGCTACTGGTCTTCAAGCCTTGAACATAGGCAAGGTTGATCTTTGATCATCCCTCGAGACACTTAGGTCAGTCCTTTAGGAGTCTGTCATAATAAATTGACATTTCATCATGTATAGCTTCATCTGTAAATCAGTCAAGTCATTAGTCGAACTACATGGTCTTTGCGTGTATAACGTAGGCAAACCTAATCTGTTGATCATCCCTCAAGACCCCTAGGATAGATCCGTAGGTTAGTCTCTTGGTCAAAATCTCAGAAAACCCCAAAACATTTGAAAATCGAAAAGAAAAATATTTATAAAATCTCAAAAAGTACCAAAAACAACCTCAAAATATTTAAAAACTCCAAAAACATCCAAATATTTGAAAAAAATCCATCTGTTCCATTCCGCTTACACCTGCAATAAACATCACCCATAATAAATGATTGTCATCCTCAACCTTTGGTAAAACAATCAGAAATGTCAAAATCTGAAAATCTAGGTTAGTATGTAAACAAGTTGGTCAACTCTTTGTGTCAATAGCCTATCATCCAATCGGTCCCATATCAAATCATCTGATATCATCATGTCCTAGGATGCATCCTTCCTATAATGGACATCAACATCAAGCATCACCATAGTTTAGTCTTGGCTAGCGGTATGAATAACATTGACTTGTTTTTTTACTTGATCTTTTCTTTTGATTTATCTTATTATGCTCATTCCAAGTACCTCTCAATGATGTCCCTAATGAAGGGATTTAGAGAGATAGGATGGGGCAGAAATCATTATCTTTTTATCTGTTGCACTTGTTGGACATTCTTGTAATATAACCTCGGCAAATACTTACTTTATTTAGGTATGTACGGAGGGTGTTTTAGATATTTTGTTGACCATATAGGAAGGCTTGCCTTCCTATGTTTTGGTCTGAGATGTTTGAAGTAACTGAATTGCATCCTAGAAAGGTTTTTGTATGTCAGGTGTGAACAAGAGTAGTCCTATCTGATTGTCGATTCAAATTCCATCACACTAAATACAACGTCATCCTGGCTCTTAATACTTTGATGCATCGTATTTATGTGTGTTATCAAACATAAGATAATTGACCCTTTGAAAATCCCAACTCCACGGAAAATGTTCATCATCATCATCTTTTGTCTTGTTGAAATGCCTTTCTTCCATTTCTTCTTAATTTTCATGCTAACAAGGTACTATGATAGTTAATCACCACCATCATTAATCCTACATCCACAAATTGTCAGCACAATGCACATCATATAGAAAAAATTGATCATCTCATACACATTTAATATAGATTTGTTATTCTAAGCATATCATAAACATAACATTACATACACATTTGCATATAACCATCTCTTATGTAATTACAGGAAACATAAATAATCCATCATATCATCCATTGCATAATCATATAACCACCATCACATCACATAAATAGATTAGGGCATTTGCATCCATTTGCATAAAGCATCATCATATAAACATACATATCATCCATCATCCATCTGTATCATATAGAACATCTCATAAATAACCACATCGCAATCATTTTACATTTCATTTCACAAATCATTCCATATCATTATAAGCATCCAATGCATAATTAAACAAAGCATAAACATTATAAACAATCTATCACATTAAGTACATACATCCATCCATAATGATATAAAACATCTCATAAAAGCATTCATTATATCATCTCACATATACATCACAAGGTCATTACTCACATATCATTTTGCGTATACACCATAAATCATCTTCTTACCATTTTGTATAACATATCACGTCATATATAACATCAAATCATAACATCGTCATAAGTACATATCATACATGGAAAATCACATACATTCATCATTGCATAGCCACATATCATGATCACTACATTCATATCATCATCACCGTCATAATAGAAAAGGAGATTGAAAAAGAAATCATCATATAGAGTGCATCATCATATAAACACACATATCATCTATCCTCCATACATATCATATATCATATAAATCCATTTGCATTTCATATGTCATCATTCATTCGAAGCATAATATAGATTTTTTAATCACATAACGCATATACACTAGTAGAAATAAATGCATCCATACATCCATCACATAATTAACATTATTGCATAACATATAGAAATAGAACCATCCATAAAGCATAATAAATAAATGGTACACAACACATCATATCAACATCATCATCTCATATATATCATCAAGTAACTATCATAGTACAAAATAATTGGATCACTATACATGTGTGTATGTCAATAAAGTACAAAAAAGCCCAACGGGCTATAAAAAATGAGCCCATATGGCATGAAATAATAATATCTCGATCAAAATGAGGTCTAACCCTCCTATTTGCTACCCTCACCTTTGTCACCATGACCATCTATCGGTCTGTGGCTGGATTGCTATGAGTAATTGGGGGCTTGGGTTGCTCTGGGTATGGCTTGATGGTAAAGCAAACTATAATAATCTGCCTCCCAGATGGCCTCCCTATACGAATAAAGAGGCACTATGTTGTGAGAGGAGGAAGTCGCCATACTCTCTAACTATTGTCTATGGCCCATCTCTACAACCACTTGTAGCTCTACAGCCTACCTCTATAACACTGCTTGGTGTCTCTCTGCACGGGCTTGGTCTCTCTCTGTTGTCAAGGCCTAGACCTAGGCCTACAATTGTGCTATCATCTTTTCCCTCAGATCCGGTTGACCCATTGACTATCCTGGAAGAGGCTACATGTGAGGTTGGTCCCCACCCCCAACTCGTGGTGGTGTGGCAGGCTGATCCTGGTGCCCATCATGTTCACCCTCCAGCCCCTGATCTTGGTCCTGCATCTGTACATTAGCACAAGGTTGATCCATCTGGTCCTGTGCTGGTTGGACTTGTGTTGGCTGGACCTATGCTAGTTGAACTTGTGCTAGCTATCCTGTTGGAGGACTACAACCTCCTTGTCCTCAACTTGCTCCCCTACCATTGGCTCTCTATCGAATGGAGGGTGCACCTGGAACTGTCAAATGTAGAGGCAGTCAGAACCAATCTATGTATACTTGAGTCACTCTTGGATCTGCGACCCCCTGATCATACACCCATGGCCATGCCACCAGCTGCCTTAAAATATCAACTGCCTCGAAGGTAGGAATATATTTCCCCCAGGCACTCTGCGACATTAAACAAGCAAAAATGGCCACATAATCATCATCTGGCCTATCCTGTACCTCCCCAAATTGATGTTGAACTCATCTAAACAGATATTTCTCAATCATAGTATGCTCCTGCTCCTGCATAAACCGATCCTGGCAGGCAAAGAATAATTGCTATACATCATCGGCCCATCCAAGCTGACAAAGGTAGGGGTGCCATGTAAACACTGTCATATCATCAATAACCCTCCTCTGATGAGGGATCCCATGCTTGCCTATGTGTGAAGGACACACCACCCCTGTAGTGCCAAACCACTGGATCATCAGGTCCAATTGGCACTGGAACAATTTGCGGCCATAGAATGGAGATGTGTTCTCATGCCCACACATGAAGAAGCATGACACTTGCATCAAGTGCCCTACCGTCCAAGTATGCATACTCGTGTAAATCCCTGTAAAGGGAGGCAAGAATAACTAGACCCCATGCAAAACATACTAGCCTGTCACGAACCATCCGCTCCCAACAAAGCCCCCAGCCAAGACTGAAGTACTGACCTCGTCGATCTGGGGCAACAAAACCTAAAATGATAGTAGCTATCACTAGACGGAATGGGGATGTGAGCAACCAATGATGCTCTAGCTCTATCTGGCCCTTTCAAAACATGATCTCATTTGTGCCCAAGACTGCATGGCAGGAATCCCATCTGACATCCATATCATAAATAACTCATCGACCATGAATCGACAATCTAAGGATGCGCCACATGTCCTCCAAGGTAATGGTGGCCTCACTAGTAAGAAGATGAAAGGATGATGTCTCACTATGCCATCTCTCAATAAGCATGGACATCATGCCAAGGTGGCTCTGCACAAGTGTTGTGGAGGCAATATACCATAGCCTCATCTCTCGCAGTTGATCCTACTCCCTGTCAGTCAAATCTTACAAATAACCAAATATCTCTCGCGATCTGTGCTAGCAAGAATAGAGCAACCTCACCCCCTCCTGCATTAGGAAAGATCACCGTGTTAAAATCTTTGAGAAAATTTATCCTGAGCATTAAAAAAACTAGCCCAGCATTGCAAACTATGAAGGCGTCGCAGTTTGAAATTTGCAAACAGCGAAGCTAGCATCTTCAAACCCCAAACTACACCACGGTGGTGCACTTTGCTTAAGCATCCTGAACCCTAATTCTAAAGTCTGTTGTGGCATTGTAGTTTGAAATCCAGTGCTCCATTTCACAAAGGTGTTGGAGTTTGAGGAATCTTTTCAAACTCCAAACTCCACCGCGGCGGTCCACCTTGTGATAGCGGTTCAGTTTGGAGGACCAAACGGTCTAGTTTGAAATTTGAGTGGCGCTATATAGCACTGCTACAAATGACCTAGTTCTAAAAGCAATAAATAAGTGCATAAAATGAAAAATGAAAAATGAAGCTCAGGTAAGGATCACATACTAGTGCCCCAATGCCAGGAGGTCATTGGTATGTCTTTACTCGGTCAAAAATATGCAACAGGAGTTGTCGTTGTGCCATCTCATCAAGGTATCAAGGCTTGAATCGTGAAATCTCTAAAGGATGAATGTGTCTAAATGAACTAGAAGTGGCCCCTTGAGGCCTATTTAAGCCTGAAAATTAGGGTTTTTTTGACCCTATTCGGCCATCCTACTAGGGTTTTGGACCCTCGATCCCATTTTTGTCTGTTTGAAGGTCATTTCACACTATTTTTTGGAGTTTTACCTCTTTTTTTTTACTTCCCAGAGCCTTTTTGGACCTGTCAGGTACGTTGTCATCTTTTTTCGTGAGATCACCCAAAACAAATCAGAATTTTTGTCCAATCTCTCGAGGGGGCAATATGCTACCATAATTTCCTTCATTGGGGTAGCAGTGAGGCATTTTTTAAAAATCATTTTTTTTTCTTTTGATCGAGATCATTTATTCTTTGAACCAATGCAACGAGTGCACTACTTCAAAGACGGGAAAAATGTAGACACGTAAAATATACCGATTGACATTGCACATCTGATCCAGACCACTAACACCGTTTCATCCTAAATCATCCTTTAGTTTAACCATTTAATTGAATACCTTTATTTGATTAAATTCATCATTGTTCCTCTCTTAATTAAATAAATCATTTATCTAATTAAGTCATCCTTTCTTGTTAATTAAATCAATTAGTCTTATCTAATTATCCCTATTTAATTAAATAATCAATTTTATTTGATTAAATCCCTAAATTCATCTTATTAAATTAAATAAATTAAAACCTTATTTGATTTAATCTAACATCATCTCCTTGGTGAAATAAAATAAAACTCTTTATTTAACCCTGAAATCATATTCTTCTTATATTTTGATTTAAATCAATCCATAAATGTAAATCAATATGTCACATCATTCTAATCTCTCATTAAATTAATTAACCTTGATTAATTTAATTTCCTCTCATGTCCCATCCTCTAGCTTTTGCAACTTGCGCAAGAAAATAGATTTAATTCATTTATTAAATCTCTATTTTCTCTCAAAAGGCATAATAAAGGAATATTCCTCAAATTTGAATTGAAAATCCAAGTGGACTTTGTCCTTCCAACAAGGCATTTACTCCACCTAGAAAGTCCTTTTGCCTTGAACCAAGTGGCATTCAATGCACCTTCTTTCCCTCTTACATGCCATTTCAACAATTTCAAAATTCAAATATATGCATTTATTGACACATTCTTCAAAACTTGCACATCCTCTATCCATTCACATGTTGACAAGTGGCATCTTGCCATTTGTTGACTCTTAGTCCCACATTGCTCCATTTTGGACATCTCTTCAACTTGACTTTCTATAAATAAGAGACTTCATTCCCCATTTGATCATCCACAACTTGAGTAAACTTACTATACTCAAATTCATAGCAACCTTCATCCATCTCATTGAGTTTTATAGCTAGGTTATGTAGATTTTGTCTTGGAGCATTCATCAATATTCAACAAAGGGATCACAATCTTCATCAAATCATCTTCATCACACCATTGGAGTTGGGAAAGGGCCAATTTTCACTCCAGGTATGGTTTAAAACTAGCAAGGTTCTATCCAAGGGGGTTTGATCTAAGGTAGTTTGGTCAAACCCTCTTCAATTGGAATCCTTTAAATGGAACTTTTCAAGGCTTAAATCATTATATTTTCTAAAAATATGTGATTTCAAAAAAAATAAGATCTCCTAGAAAGTGTAAACCACTATTGTGGGATCACTTGATGGAGGATGTGTTAGATTTGGTGATGATATTTCTGCTAAGATATGTGGAAAAGATTCTATCAGTTTTGATGGAAAACATAATACTAATGATGTCTACTATGTTAAGGGTTTAAGGCATAATCTCTTGAGTGTTGGAATGTGTATCAAAGGATACAATCTTATGATGTGAGATCAAAAAAGGATTTGTAGTTGTGGTTGCTACTGAAAAAAGAACATATGGAAATATTTATCATCTTAAAGGTGCTAATGGTCATTGATTTATGACTCATATTAATGAAAGTTGGTTATGGCATAGGAGAATGTGTCACATCAATTCTGATAACTTAGTAAGAATTAGTTCAGTTCAAGCTATGAGAGATTTACTAAGGATTACAAAGCCAATCAATGTATGTAAATAATATTAAATTGGAAAGCAAGCAAGAAGAAGCTTCAAATTTAAAGAATAATCTACTATCGGACTATTGGAATTGGTACATACATATATTTGTGGTCCTACAAGAGTAATAATTCTTCAAGGTGACATGTGTTTCATGCTATTGATTGATGATTATTCTAGAATGACATGGGTTACTTTTCTCAAAGAAAAAATAGAAGCCCTAGAGAAGTTTAAATAATTTTAATCCATGGTTGAGAATGAAATGAATGTGAAAATCAAATGTTTATGGTTTGATAGAGGTGGAGAGTTCACCTCCAATGATTTTAACATATTTTGTGAGAATCATGGTATAAAGAGGCACCTTTTCGCCTCTAAGACTCCTCGGTAGAATGGAGTAGTTAAAAGAAAGAATGAGGATGTTCAAGAAGCTGCAAGAACAATGATGGAAGAGGAAAATCTATAGAAGTCTAATGGAGAGAAGCAACTCATATGACTGTTTATATACTTAATAGAGTTCAAGTAAGAGAAAACAACACAAAGACTCCTTATGAGCTATGGTATGGAAGGATTCCTACTTTCAAGTTGTAACATGCCCATGTTCTACCTAGTAATTTTACTATGTTTTACCCATAAGTGAATAGTTTATGCATCTAACATAATGAACAATAAAAAATTTCTTTTCTTTCCAATAATATATGCACCATTTAAACATAACCTTTACAAACTCTTCCATTACATAATCAAAGAATCATTTCATCAAATACAAATATGATTTCACTTTTCATATATGCAAGATAACATTTCACATTCACAATTTCCATATAGATGGATACATGATTATATATGTAACTTCAACAAGCTGACACGAACTAGAAATACAAACTAATACATATGTCCCAACATTGGTGCATACATTCTAGATGTCCCATTTCCTTAATGCATACCTTCTAGTTGTCCCCAATACTAAAATGTACATCTTCAATTCTTGAATTAGAAATTCCAATGGTCCAAAAATTCCTCCAAAATCTTGGCCTCCAACTACATGAGGAGAAACATCACTTAAGCACTTTTCCATCAACCATGGACTTACTATGGTCCCCCGCACATCTACCAAACTTGGTAAGATGACCCTCCCTTCAAGTAAGAGTTTGGTTTAGTAACCTCATCCTTAAAATAGACTTTCTTGAGCATAGTGATGTGTCCTACATATCTAGAGCTACCATAATGTCTACTTCCTCATGTATGATTACTTCAACCTATAATGTAAATTGGATCACATAGTGAACTGACAATGTAGATAGTGGCTATCTACACTACTTTGGCCAAATATTCATCACCTAGTAACTTCAAGTGAGGTCATATATTCACCACATTTAATTGCTCAATTTGTATTGACCATTAGTATTCTATTCAAAAGTTATCCCCTTTCTCATGGATTATCCTAACCCAAGGAATAACCTTCCCATTAACTCATATATATATAACATTGCTACTAAGTATCTAAAAGCAACTCTTTCTTACCAATTAACCACATGGTTAAACATAACATCATAACATTAAATGACTGATTATTAACATAATTTCTTCCTAAATCAACTATGTTCTAATTATTTAATTAAATAATCTACATTGTTTAATTAAATTCATCACTTTCTCTTTTTAATCAAACAATTAAATTTATCAGGTTAATTCATCCTCTTCTCACTAATTCTCATCTCATTTAATTAAATAAATCAAACTATTTAATTGAAACCCCTATGTCCTCTCATTTAATTAAACAAATCCAACTATTTAATTAAATGTTGCAAACCCCTAACCCACCTAAGTTAATTAATTTTGAATTAACATTAAACTACTTGCTAATCTTCATTAGCAAATCCTCCAGCTTTTAACTCCACCTTGGTTAAATAAACCTATGGTTTATTAACCCCCCGTGCACATGAAATTAATCATCTAATTAAATAAATAGGAATTTTCCTCACAAATGGATATTCCATAGGAATATTCTCTCAACAACCCACTTGTTGACTTTCCCTCTAAAGGCTTTAATGCTTCTTACAAATACATTCAATTCCTCTTATATGCCATCTTTTGTCTTACAAGGTCATTTACCCCTCTTACATCTTCACCAACATTCCCTTACATTCTCAACCACATTACTTAAATACTCTCTTACACCCCTCTTACACAAGCCACCTATGCCTTAACTCTTCTTACATATCCCTCTTCCTAAAAATTTGCTCACACATATCCCTATTTCTTTCATTAGCCTTGTGACACTTGTCACAAGGATATTGGTCCTTATTTTAGTCTCACATTGCCCAATTTTACTTTTTCTTCCAACCCTTGAGTCCTATAGAGGACTTCTCTATAAAGAATGGATCCACTTATTTATGCAAAGTCATTATAGCCATTTTCTCACATGCTTTATTCATCATTTTAGCTTGAGTTCATCACCACATTGAATCAATTTCATCACTTTGGACAATAAATCTTGAGGATTATTCAACGAGAGATTGGGAAAGGGACAATTTTCCACATCAACATGGCACCAATCCCCCTATGGGATTGAGGTTTAAAGTGTTAAGCTAGGTTTCCATTATGCATTGTTTATTGTTTCATGCTTTCCTTTGATTGTTTCATGCTTTGTGTATTCAAGAATTTCATAGGGAATGTCATTTATATGTGCTAAATTAACTAATCCTTGTGTGTGTTTTTCTTGTTTAGCATAGGCATATCTCCCGTTCACATTTTGGCACTATAAGGAGGGCTTGAGCAATCAAATTTGATGTTTTCCTTGAGTTTTCATGTGAATTGCAGGTTCCAGGCATGTGGTGATGCATTTGTTTAGTTAGAGTGACACAATCATTTTCAGTGACACCTTTGTGCTCTCTATTTTTGACAAAGCGACACTATTTTTCACCAGAGTGACACATTTGCAAATGCGTTGCAATATTGCAATGCATTTTATTTTTAGCTATAGTGACGCTATTTTTTTTTAACTTTTATAGTCTATCTTAAAATGACCATATCTTGGTCATACAGAGGTCTTTTTGGAGCTTTATTTTTTGAAATGGGGTAGAATTTCATGCTCTATGCAATGGTGTAGGTGGTTTTCAATTTTGGAAGAGTTAAATTTTTAATTTTTTCACCTAAAGTAAAATCACATTGCAACTTGGTCTAGGTTGTAGATTTTTAATGCTTAATCATTTATATAACCCTAACATCTCATTTTCTTGATTTCATCTAACATTTGGAACATGAGTTGCAGGTTTGAAGAGGAGCATGAAGCATTTAATTGAAGAAAAAGGAATTTAAAGCTCATTGTAATAGTGTTTTCAAATACTCAAGGGGAAATAACCCACATGTGCTATATTTTCTTTCATGTTTTAGGTCACTATCTTTCAATTGGGCTCTAAAATTAACCATTGCAATGTTGTTTTCAAAGTTGGCTTAAAATTGAACCCTTCACTTACTAGTCATTGCTATCTTGGTTAAAATTGAACAAAACAACTTCACATCTAGTTTGGTACTTAAAAAGAACTCATCATTGCTTTGAAGGCTAAAAAGAACAAGTGACTTGTGTGAGTGATTTTGTTCGTAGGAGATTCTAAGTGTTTATCCTCTCCCCTTGCACTTCGTGCGATCTTGGGTGATGAGAAACACTTTGGGCTTCTTTTGAATTTTTTTGAGTCACCATTAAGAGATGGATTGCTATGAGATACATCCTACAATGGAAAACTCATAGCAAGGTATTGAAGCACGTTTACAAGCAGGATATATGAAAGGTTGTGAAATCTTAAGAAAGTAGCTTCAATCCTGGGCAACAACGTACTGCACCTAATCCCTCTCCTTAATTGGAAGGGAATAGTTAAAGAGACTTAAGTGGCCAGTGGATGGTAGTGTACATATGGTGTTTATGTTATTTTCATTAAAACCCTTTTTGTAGTGGCCATCCTTGTTTTTCGAAGCATTCCTTGAGGATGATGCATTGGAATTTACTCCCAAGAAATAAAATACCAAGTCCAATTTTTGGTTGAGATGTAGAGTTTAAGAGTTCATTCTTAACATATCTCTACACTTCATTAATTGCATGTAAAATCATCCCTTCAGAGCATGAGGTAATCCCATTTTCAAAGATACATACCTTTTATAGGATGTAAGGATTATCTTTTGTGATCTATCAAAACACATTGCTTAGTTCCAAAAATAATAAAAACAAACATTGAACAATCATTGAGACTTCAAACCCTTTGGATTTGATGTGAATACCTTTGAAAAGCCCAATATTACTGCTTGTCCCTAAGGATATCTTATCTTTAGAGTCTTCTAAATATTTTGACTTATATCTAAATTCTCATAATTCTAAAGTAAACCTAGGGAACTATAGCTTTAGCCTCTTGATTTCCACATGGGATGAAAGATGTTCAAATTTGTAGACATTTAATTTGAAAATTAATCAAGACAATATGATGTGGTAAAAGAAAGTCATTAATCAAAGATTAAATCAATTGAACATCACACATGTGCTTGCTATATTTTGTCTTATGGTCTCCAAAACGTTGATCTTTTGGGTTTGAGTTACTCATAGGGTAAAGCATATTCTTCACTATCTTGGCCTTGTAAACATATTCCTTCTTAGGTTCATTTAGGATCAAATCAATCATTTCATCCATCCCAAAACATTTATCATTTCCATCCCAAAAACAACTTTAGAGCTTTGGAAACATCAATATTCTAGACTTGGGTAAATCATTAAACCAAATCAAAATCATCTTATTTAGTTAGGTGTGTGGGAATTCATCCTTTCTAATACATTTAGTTAAATTAGCAATCCTTTGACAAGTTTATCCTAAGATCACAAGTTCATCTTAGGATTCACAAATTTCATTATCCAATCAAAACATCAAAATCAAACCCTAAGTCTAGTATTGACCAAAGTTCTTAAAAGTTCAAATATCCATATCATTCATCCCTTCTTTTTTCATATCATCTTGGATCCTAAAACACCCTAGATGTTCTTTTTGTACACAAAATTGGATCAACCAAATAATTCAAAATAATACCAAATCCATCACATATACTCCTAAAGTTGATCCCCAATTTTATGGTCCAAACAAGATCACAACATAAGAGGAACATGGAACAAAACAAGGAAATATCAACCATGAGTGACCTAAGCCAAACCAAATTTGACCCAAGTGCATCTAAAAATCCTCTACCTAATCACCCTCAACCACCTCAAGATTATCAAGAGGGAGGATGCCATGTAGAGGATGTTGCAAATAATTTCAAAGAAATGACCCATGATGAGTTTCTTGAACTAATACAAGATCCCAACACCCAAAAACTTATCAACACTATAATGAGATTGAACCCTTCCCAATACATGTTGGAGTTGGAAAAATAATGGGGTAAACTCCCTTCTACATACAATTTGAGCACTATCATTGAACAACCTTTGGGGACCATTCCCCAAACATCTTTCACACCATCATTTCTAAATGTGGTCCAACCAATTTCCCAACCATCATCAACACATGAACCAAGTAAAACCATGATCACAAAAGGGAGTTCATTACTTAAAGCACTTCAAGAGCACCCACTCATCAATAACCAAAACTTGGAAGCTAACAAAATATTGAGTATCTCAAACACCAACACCCCCCAAATTGATCTACATCCATATGTACCACTCACATTCCATGACATGAACGTAGCACCCACTTTTTATGCCACACCATTCTATACCCAAGATACACAAGGTTATGTTCCTAATGTTCCACAAGGTCAAGCATATCTATTTGGACAAATGGGAACCCTAGATTCTTCATCTTCACTCATACAAGGGAAAACATCACAAATGTATCCACAATTCCCCATCCTAACTCCATCACACACATTGATCAAAGGTGTAGAAAAATAGCTCACTTCATCAAGCACATTAACCCATAATCAAGCCAATCAAATCAATCCTCCAAACATGACAAATCAAATTAATTCATCCACCACACCCAATCTAAATCCAAACATACCACTAACATCGCAACACCAAGTGACCTCATATCAAACATCTCAAACATACCAAAATCAAACCTCACAAGTGTTGAACACGTCAAATCCACCATCTATCACCCAACCTATCATCACACAACAACCACCCCAACAACCCCTCAACACATCATCTCATACCATTGACCAAAATCCACCTCAAAGTCCAAACATGGAAAATCAGTATAGCATCATGTTATAAGAAGCACAACAAGCATACTAAATTTTTTTGTAGAAACTATAAGCTTGGTTCAAAAAGTGCAAGTGCAAGTGCAAGCACAAGCACAAGCAAAATCATAAGACCAAACCTTGCAACAACAACAAGCAAAGTAGCAAGCACAATAAGCACAGGTGCAAGACTTGCAACAACAAGCCCGTCAACAAGCCCTACAACAACATCAAACACAACAATAAGCATTGATAGTGCAACAACAACAAATGACACAACAAAAAGCACAACATCAAGCACTATTGAAAAAAAAAACAGCAACAAAAATCCTTGCTACAACAACAACAGGTGTATCAATAAGAATTTCTTGCACAAAAATAGTGTTTCCAACAACCCTACATGAACACAAAACAAAATACCTTGAATCACAATGCACAAGGAGCATACATCACCCCACCACTATCACCACTCATACAACAATTCAACCCTCCACACACACCACACAACACATTCAACTCATCAATCAAGCCAACTCAAAACACATATGTTCCACCGCCTAATCCACAAGATGATCTTTCCTCACAAGTCAAAATTCTCTCACAACAAATACAAGACATTCAAGTAGGAAAGATGAAAAGATCATATGCCCAACGTGACTTGTGTTCCTATCCCTTTGATAGGAGCATTGTCGTGTTCCCATTCCTATTGAGATTTGAGATACCAAAGTTTGACAAATACAGAGGAAATGGAAATCCCAAGGACCACATCAAGAGTTTGATGTATCATGCATGGAAGTAGCTTACAATGATTCCTATCTAATGTGAATTTTTCCACAAAGCTTGGATGGCCCCACAATCAACTGGTTTTCCTATTTACCTCTTGGAATCCAAAAATTCCAAGACATCATAAATCTATTTGTAGATTCCTTCTCATTAAAACTAGATATGGATGTAAGCTTGGAGGAGTTGTATGACCTAAAACAAGTGAGAGGAGAATCATTTGTAACCTTTCCACAGTGATGGAGATATAGATCCAACAAAATAAAATGGTCTATGCCTAAAGAACAACAAATAGGAACCATTATTGCTAACCTTAAGGGAGAGTTCTCCTTCCAATTAAAAATTCAATGTGTCACAACATATGATCAACTTATCCCTAAGGCTATTAACATTGACAGAGCTCTCATAGCACAAGGGCACATATAAACATACAAAGATAATCAGCCATCATCTAGCTCTAATGACAAACCTTGATTTTGCAACAAAAATAAAAAATGTCACTAATGATGGTGTTGTTTATGTGAGAATGGTCATAAGTGCTCCACCATAAACAAACACCCAATTAATGAACACACAAAAAAACACACAACCAAACATACAATGAAAACAAAACAATCAACCAAAAATCAATGCTACAAATACTCAAAGGGAACCATGAAGAATGAATGAAATTGCGCCTAGACGACAATTCACTCCCTTAGGAGAACCCATGGACATAGTTTTGAAGAAGTTGATCCAAAACAACCTCATCATACTCCTAGATTTATCAAGCTATCAAAATACACAAGTCAAACCTCCTAGCTATAGAGAAGATCATTTTTGTGAATTTCACTAATACACAAATATTTTTTAGAATAAAACACCTTGTTCAAGATCTTATTGAACAAGGAGACCTTGAGATGGATCAAAAATATAGAAACCAAGACTTGCAGATCTACAAAACCCCTATGGCTGATCATGGAAAAGTTAAAGATGTTGGAAAGGCATCAAGTTCTAATAACATAAACCATACCCATGATACCACGATAGCACATATTTATGTTTCTCATCCATCACAAGACGAGGAATCAAACAAGCATCAAGAAACATTATTAAAATAGATTCAAGATCAATCAACAGTGCCTAGCAATGTTTCTTATCAAAATGGTATCATGTATCTTTCAAATACCCACATTACCCCTTTGTATGACTCTATAATTGGCCATGTTGAGGAGTTTCCAAAGCAACAAGAAGTTTTTCATGCTTCATCCATAAACCTTGTAGCTTGTGAAGATTCTTTTATCAATGATACATCATCTACCCAAGGTTCATGTCAGGAAGATAGTATGGAGGATAACAAAAGTTGCTCTGAACTAAGTCAAGATCAAGATACTATTCTCCCACAACATAGTAATTGTAAGAGAGGGGGACCACAATGTGAAAGACCCCAGGTCATGGAGGGTCAAGATGCGAGAGGCTGCCCTAACTTACCTTAGCTTAATGCAATGTTTAGGGTATACGAGGCAGGGGTAATGAGGGCCTTAGGGCCTCTCAGTTATTCTATAGGCTTGAAAGGTAGGAAAAAGTTAGGCAAGCTGGTTTCTAGGTCTAATGCTATGTCTCAGAAATCTCTTTGTCTAAGGACAGAAAAACAATCTTTAGATGATAGTGCAACGTGCTGACGTCTCAAAAGTGCAATGTCATCTATATGAACAGATAGTGACAAAGATTTGGTTAAGCCAAGAAAACTAGCTAATGACCCAGCTGACTAACTAAAGGGCCAAAATAACACAACTAAGTAAAATAAGTAATCTCTAATATCGTAAAGTAAATATGTGAAAGTGATGAAAACAAGGAGAACCTTACCAAGGAAATCGTTCGCTAGCTGATTCTCCGAGAAGCACACCCACCTACACATAGCAAGAGGGAAAATGTTGGGTGGTTGTATAGGGGCCTACCTTAGTTAGACCCCCGTTTAGGTGTTTCCACCACCATGGACAGCCAAATGAACAAGATAAAGAATTAATAAAGTAAAGAAAGCACAAGCACTACAAAACAATACTATGCTACTCAACCAAATGATAGAGGAGAGGAGAGGGAAGCTTACTAGCTCCACCAAGAGCACTCAAGGCTGCTTGGGGGAGAAATGAGAGGAACTCAAACCTCTGCTACAAATGGCGTGGTCCCAAACGTGCTCTACTGAGTTGACAGAGTATGGCTATGGCTATAATGGAATTCCTGAAATGCTTGGGAGTGTTGGATTGAATGCTTGAAGTGGTGAAGAGTGAGCTTAATGCTTGGGAGAAATGTGTAGAGTTCTAAAGAGTTGTCAAGAACTTGAAATGCAAGTTGAAAGAGTGAATGTGAAGGAGTGAAGGAAGAAAATGACCATATTCGAGTTGGTTGGCTAAAGGAGGCGTTACAACTTCATTGCTAATGAAAAGAGTAACGCCTTTACTAGCTCAGTCGCAAGAATCTGCCAAAGATGTAAGTGTGCCATGTGGGCATCCCTAACAGAAACACCTCCACTAACTCACAAAACAGATGCCATGTGGACTGCCAACAATAGGTTTAAGTGAAATTAAGCCTGTGACTTTGGTTTTCTAAGGTGGAAAAAAGGGGAATTGCACCTAGGGTGAAAATTCGCACTTATACATTTTGCCCCCACTTTAGTGTGCACAAGTACCGATGAGTGCTTGGTAAAGTAGATTAAGAAGAGAGTAGGGTTAGAAAAATATAACTAAACCGTTGAGGAAGCAGTATTTAGTCTGGCATACCCGAAGGTGTAGGAGAAGTGAAAGACTTCATAGTTGCTCAGAACTATGAAGTTAGAACAACAAAGCATCTTACAAGCCCACAGACCTGCAAGGAGGCAACCCCAAAGATCTCTTGCATGGAGGAATCCCCAAGGAATCAGACTCCATAGATTCAGGAAGCAGCGACACGTCTACTCACAAATAGGACATATCAAAAAGCAACGACGCATCTACCCATAGATAGAACATGTCAAAAGTGGCGACACATCTACCTGCAGATAAAACATGTCAAAAGTGGCGACATGTCTACCCATAGATAGAACATGTAAAAAGTAGTGACATGTCTACCCACAAATAGAACATGTCAAAATCGGTGACATGTCTACCCATAGATAGAACATGTCAAAAGTGGCGACATGTCTACCTACAGATAAAACATGTCAAAAATGGTGACATGTCTACCCGTAGATAGAACATGTCAAAAGTGGCGACATGTCTACCCGTAGATAGAACATGTCAAAAAGTGGTGACATGTCTACCCACAGATAGAACATGTCAAAAAGTGGTGACATGTCTACCCATAGATAGAACATGTCAAAAAGTGGTGATATGTCTAATCATAGATAGAACATTTCAAAAAGAGGTCGGTCATGTAGACTATTAAACTTTCAAAGGGGTCCCTTAGGAACCCTTCAAAAGGAGAGGGGTCCACTCAAGGGACGTGTTGTTTGAAAGGTAAGGTTTAGTCAGGCTACCCCCAAGCTAGACATGGAAGGGTGAATGGAATGAGCCTAGCCAGGTTGCCCCCAGGCTAGATGTGAAAGAGTTCGTTTGAAATAGAGACTTTGAAAGAAGGGTCCCTTGGGAACCTACCATGAGGAAGAAGGGGGGTCCACTCAAGGTACACACAATCCAAAATTAGTTGTTCTTCTTAGAGTGATTCATCATCAAAGAATCCTTTTGAAAGATGTTCACTTCATCAAGGAATTTGAAAGGAAGGATATTCCCCCACACAAGGGGAAGTCAAAGTTGTTCCCGCTTTGGAGGAAGGTCTTCAAATCCTTTCTTTATGAACCCATGATGAAGGAAACATGTTCCGTTAGGGCTCCAAGTTGAAAATGCGATTCTGAGGAAAAAAATTTGTAAAGACTTCCAAGAAAATATTCTTTGGCAATGAATTCATTTTTTGAAAATTGAAGTGTTAAAGAAGAACATTGTCTCACATAGGAGGGACAACTCAAGCAAAGAAGAGAGAAAGATAAAGGGAAAGCAAAAAGAGATAAAATGCAAACAAAGGACACAAGGGGATCTAGTTTAGCGAGGTTAGATCTGTCCAAGCTCATATAATAATAGGTAACCGCAATGCAAGGTGAAAGATCATCAATCCCCAACTAGATCAAGAAGAATGCATGGAAAATAAAGTAAAAATAAAAAATCGGGTCAACATGGAAGGGAAGCCTAAATTCCCTCAACACTTTGCATCATTCCCAATTTGTTGAAAATCAAGAACAAACATGGAAGAATGATGATACAAATAGAAGAAGGTTCACGACACAAAAACCATGCTTGTATCCAAACACCAATAGGGGTGGCAAGGGTCATCTAGGAACACATAGCATGGGTACGAGGGAACACATCACAAAACACACACAAACACAAGATCAATAAAATGGGCCTCCTCCTAACACCAATCAACCAAGAGGTCGTTCACTTCCCAATCTAGATCCTCATAATGGTAAGGAGGATGAGCCTACAAGGGTGGAATGTTAAGAGAAAGAGCATTCGGCCCTCCCACAACAATTACCAAGGAAGAGGGCCCCTCAAGGTCCTCTCCACCGAGCTCTTGTGGAGTCAAAGTCAATGATTTTGTGAAGATCATCGACAAGGTCGGGACTTCATCCCTGAAATTAAACATGTGTCCCATAGGAGCACCATGCTTATTCTTAGTGGATGAGGTAGGTTGTGGCTGAGGTTCACTCCTAAGTTCACTAAGTGACTCAGGAGTGTTGAAAAACTCAGGTGAAGTCAGGATTGGTTCTATCATAAGGACAGAACAAGTCATCACAGGACTACTTTGCAAAGAAGGTGGGCTCCTCTTACATCCTCCATTGCTATAAGGACTAGCCTCTACCTCTTTCTTCATTAAAGTAGATGAACTCCCCACAAACAAAGCTAGGGGTGTAGAGGAAGAGGAGAAAATAATCGCAACGGATACAACCAAAGTATTAACCATATCCACGGGCTTCGAGAAGGGTTGAATATCCAGAAAAAACATCAACAAAGGTGGCTCTGTTGAAGGAGCGATAAACACCTGTACCCATTTAGGGTTAGGTGCATTTGAGCTCGCAATGGAAGCCGTGAGTGGATCAAATTGAAGAGGAACAAAAGGAAGGGAGGAAGAAGACGATGCAAGAGGTCTTGAAATAGGAGTGGTTTTTCCTTCCTCCTGTTGTGAGGCAGTCTGCTCAGCTAGGAGAGCCTTTTGCTAACGCTTGTGCTCTCATGTAAGATGGTTTCTATGGCTCCTAGAGTTAGAATCTAAGGCTTGTGAAAGGACAAGCAGTTCCTACTCAACCATAGGAATGTCCACTACAATCGTTTCAAGCGGAGGAACAAGTTCCTATACGGGAGCAAGGGGAGCAGGCTTAGGAGCGATAGGAGTCTACTCGAGAGCCTCGATAGCGGACCACTTTTCTCTAATTTCCTTAGGAGCACTATTGGTAGGAGGAAATGGATCAAATTCTATGTGAGAACCTTTCTTTCTGCCATATAAATAATACCATGATCAAGGAAATTCATTAGGGAGATCTGTGATCCTAATCTTGGGCCTACATCAAGGAGGGATCATCGGACTCAGTGGGTAGCCACAGGTCTGCTCATCCAATACTCTTCCCAGGAAAGGGGAGAGGACAAGGCAGTTTGGGAAAAGGTCATTCTTTCTTTACCTTTACAAGAAGGAGAGGGAGCCATCATAGGATTCTGCTCTTTCTTTAGGGAAGAGGGGATAGATGGTACAACCTTCTCTTTTCCTTTGTGGGAAGGAGAGGGACCTGAAAAGGACTTCTCCTTCTCTTTTAGGGAAGGAGTAGTCATCTGTACGGGCTCCTTCTTCTCTTCTCGGGAAGAGGAGGTGACTAATTTTTCTGTTGTAGGAAGGGTTAGCTTTGGCTCCCCTTTGCCCCTAGTTTTATACTTCATATAGTTCTTGTAAAGTAGGTCCATTCTTGGAGGAAGTAGACTGAATGGGGAGGGCCAAAAGTGATCCAATGAATATCCACCATGAGATACCAAAGGTTGATATTCAATATGATGCACTACATGCACGACACCCTCGTGGGAAAACTTCAAACATTTATAAATAACAAATGCAATCCCATTCATGGAAGGTAACCAAGGAATGCCTAGCTTCACTTTGAAGAGGTCCAACTCTAGAATGACATCAAAGACTATGTCAACAGTCCTAGGTCCAACCAGAATGGACAAAGTAATCGAGCCATAGGGTTTAAGACTCATACCATCATGGGTATGGATGGTAGATTTCATTTCTTCAAATTTTTCCCTTTGTAGCAAATTTAATACTAATGTTTCTTCAGTAATAATATTCACATCACTTGTGGGGTCTATCAAGAATCCTATCAAAATGTTACCATTGACACAAGCGAGAATGTAGAGGGGTGAAGGTTTATTGTTCAAGGGTAAATCCTATGAAGAAAATGTAATATCTGGTAAACCGAGTGCATGTGGAATAGTGGAAGTTACTGTGACCATGTTCACATAGGCCTCGGGTTGAGGAACATAATTAGTGGGATCAACAATCATGTTAGCAAAATGTGATGGAAATGGGTCCATGTATATCTGCAATTCACTATTCTCCTTTTCCATTGATTTGTTAATGTTCTATCTCTTTCCATAAAGACGAATGGTACCATCCTTGATTTGGTCTTTTATTTCATGACACAATTGCATATAGTGTTCGATATCATGTCCATTAACACGATGGTATTGACAATAAGTGCTCCCATCATACCAATTAGGGTAAGGTTTTTTAGCAGGCTTAGGGGGTGGAAAATTTATGATCTTATCCTTCAAAAAAATTTGTAAGATGGAAGTATAAGATTCAAACAACTTTGTAAACTTCTGGTTGCATTTGAGGTTGTTGTCATCAACAGCAGCTACTACATATGCAATGGCTTTTCCTTTCCTAGAGATTGATATGATGGAATTTCCCTCATAACGGGAACATGAAGAGGGTCCTCCAAACTGAGCAATTGTTTGTTGGTACTCTCATAAAGTTGCACATAGATGCACGAAAGAAGGGTACTTCATTAGGGAAAAATTCTCTTGCCAAGGCCTTTGTAAGTTGCCTATGAACACCTTCTATACGTCAAAATTGGGTATCTAATACAAGATTTGTGGAAGAAGCGCTTGATAATGCGCTATAAAATTGGTAATCTTTTCATTGTCTCCTTGCTTACATCAGATGAGATCTGAAAAGGTCATCTTTGGCCCGATGTTGGCTTGGAATTGTCTAAGGAATTAATTTACTAGTTGATCAAATGAGAAAATAGAATTGTATGGAAAGGAATGATACCACTCAAGTGTTGTGTCCTTGAGGGATTGAGGAAATAGTTTAGCCATCAAGGTGTCATGATGGAATAATTCGGTGCAGAGAGTGTTAAAGGTAGACACTTGTGTCTGCGGATCTCCCTTACTGCCAAACTTTTCAAATTTAGGTATCTCCATTCCTTGAGGGAAGGGAGTGTTTAGGATGGTGATCGATAATGGGCTATGTTAGAAGAAAGGCTAGAAGATAGGCCAGGTAGAGGCCTGGGAAAGGCTCACTAATTGACTCTGCATCTTACCCATTTTTTGAAGCAAAGTGTTCAGAATAGGGTCATTAGAAGATGAAGGGCTAGAGGAACCTCCTCCAGAGCCATCGCCAATTCCACCTCCATAACCACCACTGGTGTGACTTCTGCCAAAGCCACTGCTACTAGTAGGGCCTCTGCTAGAACCATTGCCACGACCTCTGCCAGAACTGCCTCTGGCAGCACCGCCTCCGCTACCCAATCCACTGCCACTACCAAAGCCTCCACCACCCATTCTACCAAGACCTCCACCATTGGAGGTGACAAAAGGGGTAAAGCTAAAGCCCAATGAGACCTTATTCACCTTGATAGTTTTTTGTTTTTCAGTGACATAAGGGATAATAATAGAAGGGACCACATCAGCCATGTAGACAGAGGTGGGAGGCATTGATACTTCTAGTTGTCTCTCATGTTCTTCAAAGGTGACTCCCTGTACAAAGCTAGAGTTGCTCGAAGGGGAACACACTTTGGTGATACCGAAGAGACTACTTAGAATCTCCACACTTGTTCGATCTTTACCCATCATGTGTTTTAGTTCACTAACAACCCAAGCGGCTCTAGCTATCTTCAAATTTCTTTCCAAATGATTTTCAAGTTCGCCTAACCCTTTTGCAAGGACATACACATATTCAACAGGGGTCTGAATGACCTCATGTTCATCCACCGATGATGATGTGGGAGACGCAGGAGGAGTGGGAATGTGATTGGTTTCATCAATGAACCCCATCTCATTCCTCGATAACTGCTCTTGCACAGCCAAACTAATGGTGGGACCAAAGAAAAGACCTGTAGAGAGACCAAGCGAGACCTTTTTCCTATCCATTAGGAGGTGTCATACACTTCTCCTCATGATATGCCCAGAAGTTTTGGACTGGATTGTGATGCTCACAAACCTTCACAATGCTCGAGGTCACAACAACCATGAAATATCCAAGGGAATTTTTTAATACCAATGGATGAATAGATGTTGGTTCATGTCGAGTTCACCCAAAATGTAAGAGAGGGGGACCACTGTGTGCAAGACCCTAGGTCACAGAGGGTCAAGACATGAGATGTTGCCCTAACTTACCTTAGCTTATTGGTTTAGGGTATACGAGGTGAGGGTAACGAGGGCCTTAGGGCCTCTCAGTTATTTTGCAAGCCTGAAAGGTAGGAAAAATCTAGGCGAGTTGGTTTCTAGGTCTAACGCTACGTCTCAGAAAGCTCTTTGTCTGAGGACAGAAGTGCGATCTTTGGATGATAGTGCAACACACAGGCGTCTCAAAAGTGTGTTGTCGTCTATATGGCTAGATAGTGACAAAGACATGGTTAAGCCAAAAAAATTAGCTAATGGCCCAACTGACTAACTAAAGGGCCAAAATGACACAACTGATTAAAATAAATAATCTCTAATATTGTACAGTAAATATGCAAGAGTGGTGAAAACAAGGAGAACCTCACCAAGGAACTCGTTCGCCAGTTGATTCTTCGAGAAGCACGCCCACCTACACACAACAAGAGGGAAAATTTTGGGTGGTTGTATAGGGGCTTGCCTCAGTCAAACCCCCATTTAGGTGTTTCCACTGCCACAAACAACCAAAGGAATGAGATAAAGAAGTAATAAAGTAAAGAAAGCAAAAGCACTACAAAACAATACTATGCTAATCAACAAATGATAGAGGAGAGGAGAGGGAAGCTTACTACCTCCACCAAGAGCACTCAAGGCTGCTTGGGGGAGAAATGAGAGGAACTCAAGCCTCTGTTGCAAATGGTGTGGTCCCAAACGTGCTCTACCAAGTTGAAGGAGTATGGATATGGCTGTAATGGAATGCTTGGAAGTGTTGGATTGAATGCTTGAAGTGGTGAAGAGTGAGCTTAATGCTTGGGAGAAGATGTGTAGAGTTCTGAAGAGTTGTCAAGAAGTTGAAATGCAAGTTGAAAGAGTGAATATGAAGTAGTGAAGGAAGAAAATGGCCATATTCGAATCGGTTAGCTAAAGGAGGCGTTACAACTTCATTTCCAATGAGAAGAGTAACACCTCTATTGGCTCAGCTATAGGAATTTTCTAGGGATGTAAGTGCACCGTGTGGACATTTGAACTCCATGTGGGAATCCCCAAAAAAAATGCCTCCACCAACACACAAAACAGGTGCCACATGGACCTCCAACAGCGAGCTTAAGTGAAATTAAACTCTGACTTTGGTTTTCTAAGGTGGAAAAAATGAAAAAAGGGGAATTGTACCTAGGGTGAAAATTCACACTTATATAGTAATGAGAGTAATATTTTCTCAACTGCAAGTCATGCTGAAGAGATCAAATCCTCAAAGAATTATCATGACTTAATGAGCATTCTCCAATCCTTCTAGAATTTTAAGAACGCACCGGATTCTACCAATGAGATGCTTTCTTTGGATGGACATATATACATTCTTCATACACAACAAGAGTCTCCCACTCTTGATTTCCCACACAAGAGCAAGCAATAGTCGAGATTCTTGATTCTTACAGTGATTGTGCATCATTGACTTCTTTTAAATCAACACCAAGATCTTTTGAAGTGGGATCAACAAATAAAGATGTCATATAATTAGAACAAACAATTAATATTCCTAAATAGCAGGAACCCATAGCAATATCATGTGTTCATGACAAGACATATTCATTGGCTATTGATTAGAGGATATATTATCAAGGCAAAGGGCTAGGTATTGTTAATACCTTCACAACACTGGGGGCAATCTTCTCTAATGCAACTGTCAACATAAGGGGCACAAAGGATCCTTATGATGAAAATACTATAAAAACTACAATTAGTCATATCATGAATTGTAATCCACCCATCATCTCATACACAAAATGGGACCAACATGAGAAGAAATATTCCTATCAAAGCAAGGAGAAGATCACCAAATAAAATGAAGTAGTAAAGAAAAAAGGACAAAGTAAATACAAATGGATACCAAAGAAGGAAAAATAAAATCATCCCAATCATACTCCATCAATCAAAGAAACTATGGGGAAAAGTCAAAAAGGTAAAATTATCCATCAAAGATGTCTCCAAATACAAAAGAAGGCTTCTAAAGCAAGGAAAAAAGCATATTAAGCAGTTGGCCCTAATTCCACTCAAATCTCTGTTTCCACCCCTCATTGTTCATATTCCCAAGTTTGGAGAGTCAAAGGTTCCAAACTATTGACCAAATCATCTCATATTTTGTCATACATGACACCATACACTCCATCCATGATATTCAATTCTCACATTGACCATGTGTTGGCATCTACTCTTCATCATAAGGATTCCAAAGGTTTTTTATCGTGATGTGCACACATAGACAAGGTTAATTTCGATACCAATAAGGTAAATCAGAGTTCTTCAAAGTTGCATTCAAGTACTCGTATCCTAACAAAGAAGCTTCATCAAGAAGGATACCGTTGGCATGCTATGGCATTGGCCTCTAATTTAGTACCACCAAGTGGTTCAGCATGAGAGTAAAATTTTAAAAAATTCAAAAAAATAGTAAAAATAAAAATTATCCTCTAGTGAAAACTGCATGGGCAGAGCTTTGGGAAAGTACTATGATGGAAACCTAGAAAAAAAGAATCATGAGTAGAATTGAGCATCATATGGACTTTTTCAAGTGAAGGCATCTCATCTCCTTCATAACAAATTCAGTAACCCCTCCATTTATCCAATCCATCTTTATCCAAACCTTCTAGCATATCTTGATCTTGATAAAGGTTTGATTTATACTTTGACTTTCCTCGTGACTAAAATAATTTTGAAAAGGTATTTACCATACATCCCATGGTGTCCTATTGCATACCAAAACTCTCTACATGGTTTTCCAACTGATATCTTGATTTGTCCATTGTGTTATGAAACATTGCCAGACACTAGGGGCAGTTTCTTGTGCTCTTGTTTTCAAATAACTCGTGATCCATGTCTTATATCTCACAAACATGATATCAACATCATGATCTAAGGTATCATTAAAATCAAAAAATAAAAAAATATTCAAATCACATCAAAATCCAAAAACAGGTCAAAAACAAAAAAAATCAAAAACATAGTCACCATGTTGAACTACAAGGTCTCTTCTATATAATATGGGAAAGGCCAATCTTTGATCAGCCCTCAAGGCCCCTAGGATAGTATTTTAGGTTTGGTTCTTGGTCAAAATCTCAAAAAACACAAAAACATTTGAATACTTGGAAATCAAAACATATGTAAAACACAACCCAAAATTCCAAAAATAGCCTCAAAACATTACAAAAATCCCAAAAAACATTGAAATATTTCAGAAAATTCAAAACCACCCATCACATTTTGCTTTCACTCACAATAAACTTTCATCCGCAATAAATTGATCTTCATCTTCAACCTTTGGTAAAACAACTGTAGCAAATCTGTAAAGTGTGAACCTAAATGTAAAGGTCTTGAGTCTAGGGTAGTAAGTCAACAAGTTGGTTAAATTTTCATATCAATATCCCATCATCCAATTAGCTCCAAAATCATCTAATAATCATGTCCTAGGATGCATCCTTCCTACAATGTACATGAACATTGGGCATCACCTTAGTTTTAGTCTTGGCTAGAGATATAAAGAACATTAGCTTGTTTGTTTACTTGATCTTTTCTTATAATTTATTTTATTGCACTCATTCCTATGACCTCTCAATGATGTCTATGGAATGGGGAATTGATCATTATCTCTCATTTGCTATGCTTGTTGGATGTTCTTGTAAAATAACATTGGTGAATACTTTCTTTGTTTTGTTAAGTGTGTATGGAGGGTATTTTGGATAGCTTGTTGACTATTACATTGTTAGGTTATGCCTTTCCATGTTCTGGTTTGAGATGTTTGAAATTTATGAAGTACATCCTAGTGAGGTTTTTGTATGTCAGGTGTGAACAAGAATACTCCTATTTATTTGTTGAGTCAAATTCCATCACACTAGATACAACACTATCCTAGTTGTACATACCTTGATGCATTGTATCTATGTGCTTTATCAAATATAAGGAATATTGTGTCATTTGCATCCCAATCCCTAGATAAGAAAATCATCATCACTTATCACCATATCTAATAAATTCTTGATGAATCATAGACTTTTTGGAATTCTGAATCTTCTCGCCATCAAAGGTTACTCCATATTATTCTTCTATCTTTACTAACAATTCTATCCAAGTGTTGAATATGTGTGATATATCAAAATATGCATGAGGCTACCCATGGCTGATGATTGTCTATACATCATCAAATCTATCTACATCAGATATATGAGCTTTCTAATCCTCTTTGAGTTGAACTAATCTTAAATATTTATCATGATTTTGACCCAAAAATTGAAATTTTTTCTCGATCTCTCGAGGGGGCAGTGTAGCAGTGTAATTCCTTTCGCTGGGGCAATAGTGGGGCATCCAAAAAATTAGGAATTTTTTGAATGTTGATCTTGACATCAACATTAATCCTAAGAAGTGTCATTCTTTGAACCAATGTAACAGGTACCTCACTTCAAAAAGGGGTAAAATGTAGACACTTAAATAGTCCTGATCAGTATTACGCATTTGAATCTGATTATTAACATCATTTCTTCCTAAATCAGCTATGTTATAATTATTTAATTAAATAATCTACATTGTTTAATTAAATTCATCACTTTCTCCTATTAATAACATAATTAAATTTATTAGGTTAATTCATCCTCTTCTCACTAATTTTCATCTCATTTAATTAAATAAATCCAACTATTTAATTAAATGTCACAAACCCCTAACCCACCTAAGTTAATTAATTTTAAATTAATTAACCTTAAACTACTTGGTAATCTTCATTAGAAAATCATCTAGCTTTTAACTCCACCTTGGTTAAATAAACCTATGGTTTATTAACCCTTCTTGCACATGAAATTAATTTCTTCTAATTAATAAATAGGCATTTTCCTCACAAATGGATATTCCATGGGAATATTCTCTCAACAACCCACTTGTTTACTTTCCCTCCAAAGGCTTTAAAAGCCTCTTACAAATGCCTTTAATGCCTCTTACAAAGGAATTTAATTTCTCTTACATGCCATCTTGTCTCTTACAAGGGAATTTACCCCTCTTACATCCTCACCAACATTCCCTTACATACATTCCTTAAATTCTCTCTTACACCCCTCTTACACAAGCCACCTAAGCCTTAACTCTTCTTACACATCCCTCTTCCCAAGATATGCTCACACATGTGTGAGCACATATCCCTATTGATTCCATTAGCCTAGTGTCACTTGTCACAAGGCTATTGATCCTCATTTTAGTCCCACATTTCCCAATTTCACTTTTTGTTCCAACTCTTGAGTCCTATAAATAGAGGACTTCTCTATGAAGAATGGATCTACTTCTTTATGCAAATTCATTATAGCCATTTTCATCCACAATCAGATGCTTTATTCATCATTTTAGCTTGAGTTCGTCACCACATTGCATCAATTTCATCACTTTGGACAACAAATTTTGAGGCTTATTCAATAAGGGATTGGGAAAGGGCCAATGTTCCACATCAACATGGCACCAAACCCCCTATGGGATTGAGGTTTGAAGTATTAAGCTAGGTTTCCATTATGCATTGTTTATTGTTTCATGCTTTGTTTCGATTGTTTCCATGCTTTGTGTCTTCAATAATTTCATAGGGATGTCATTTATATGTGCTAACTTGACTAATCCTTGTGTGTTTTGTTCTTATTTAGCATAGGTATATATCTCATTCACAATATCAATGATAAATGAATCCCATTAAAAGTATAATCTCAGCAATAAATAACCTCAATCAAAAGTATACTCTTTAGCAATAAATGACTCCCATCAAAAGTATAATCTCGTCAATAAATGACCTCAATCAAAAGTATAATATTCAACAATAAATGACTTCAATTAAAGATAAATCAATAATCAAATGATCAATCTGATCATATAGGTTAATCTCAACCTATTTGCTTCAATCAATAATCAAGTAAACATCCCAACCAAATAGGTTATTCTCAACCTATGGTTTCATTTGAAAGTAAAGTAATGATCAAGTGATCAATCAAGTATAGATTATCAATATGGTTTTCATGATGTCATATCCTATCAATGACATGTATAACTGTATAGGAGCAAATTTGCACCCATTGTGTAAATTCCCTTTTTGCATCCCCTCATCTTAGAAGATCAAATCTGAATGCAAAATTCCACATCACCCATCTGCCTTGCATCCACTTGGCACTTGTCTTTTGTGTCAGTGGGGGGATTTTTTTTGGGGATGCAAGTGTGGCGTGCGGATTTCTACGTGGTGTGTTGTCGTCCCTGATAGATTCCCATCCCTGGATTCCACAAGGACATTACGTTCTCCATTGGGCATGAAATGTAATGCCTCTGTGTCGACCGACCATCCCAAAAATAGCTCCTTCCCTCCCATTTTGATCTTCAAATGCATCCATTTCAATTTCATTCATACTTCTACGATCTCTTGAGAATTCAACTTCATTTTATTAACATTTCACAACATTTTCCTTGATCAATTCCATCCATCTTGCTGCACTTTTTCACCATTGGAGTTGTGACTTGGTGTCTCAGAGGACTACTTTTTCATTGTTGTAGTAGTGTACACCTAACCAAGTTTTCATCCTCCTCTACGTGCTTGAGGGTACCTCAGTTGAGAAGGTGATATTTCTTCTTTATTTACGTAGCATGATGTTGTTGTGATTGTTCGGTATTCCTTTCCATTATTTCCTCTATGGAATTTCTATCTCGTGGCTTTCTTGGCTATTTGTGTAGGTGGAAACACCAAAGCAAGGGTTTGACTAAGGTAAACCCCTATACAACCCAAAAAAAATCCTCTTAGCTATGTGTAAGCGTACGTGTACGTGGAGCTTGTTGGTGAGCTGGAATTTTAGTAAGTTGAACCTTGTCACCTTTGTTTTCTCTATCTCCTTTATAATTTCTAGTCATTTATTGTAATTCATTATTCTACCCATTTTGTTAAACTTTATTAGCTAGGATGTCAGTAGTTTTTTTGGCTTTCCATACTATACTTTTCACTCTCTGGTCATATGGACGTTAGTGACCTGTACTATCATGCCTGACCTGCACTATCATCCTTGACCCACACTGCCATCCTTGGGCAGAGAGTTGTCTGAGGTATAGTTCAGATTCTAGAAACTAGCTTGTCTAGTCTCATCCAATTATTTGGATCAATAGAGAGAGAAACGCATTTGATAGTGCTCTTTATTCTCTATCCTCGACCTAAACACCTGCTTAGCTTGAGGTAAGATAGGGCATCCCTCCACTCTCGAATCTCTATGACTTGGAGCCTTGGTGTGGTTGGGCTCCTCCCTTACATTTTGTTGAACTTGATGTGAACAACATCTATCCATTTGTTTTTGTTGAGTCTTTTTCCCTCATGCCTGGTGGTTGTTGTAAACCTGAGTGTTGTGAAGGTTTATGAGCATCACAACCCAGTCCATGACTTTTAGGTACATTGTTAGAAGAATTTTGGGATACCTACCAATGGAAAAGGTGAAGGTCACTTCTAGTTCTACCACTAGTTTTTCCACTGGTCTAGCTATTGAATTTACTACTGGTTTTCCTACAGGTTTTATTGACAAGATGGGTTTCATAGATGAGACCACTAGTGCTTGTACCCCTCCAGCATCCCCTATGGCTTCATCTATGGATGAGGACAATGCTATGTATATCCCTATGGAAAACCTTTTGGCATTGGATAACAGATTGTTAGACCTTGTGAATCATTTGGAGAAATCACCAAACATGGTGAGAGCTATTAGACTTGCTAGTGAGGTGAGATATATGTTAGGAAAGGATTAGATAGGCATAGAGTTCTTACGTGGCCTTAATGATCCAACCAAAGCCTATATCCCCTCATATAAGAATAGATCGGGTACTACCTGAGGAGAGGTTCTCGATGCCTACCATGTATGTATGCATGACTGAAATAGGCCCTTTGATTAGTGTTTCCTCTACTTCTCAAAAGCGTAACACTGTCAAGGTGAGTAGAATACCCCTTGGTTTCAACTTCACTCCTCCTACTACCCCTGGCGATGTGGGCTCCAGTGGAATGAGCGGTGGCAGCTTTGGTAGTAGATGTGGTGCTAGTGGAGGTAGCTCTAGTGGAGGCCATGGTGGTGGCTTCGGTAGTGGAGGTGGCTCTAGTGGATGTCCTATTGGTGTTGTTGGCTCTAGTGGTGGTCACGGTGGTGGCTCCGGAGGTGGTTTTGGTGTAGTGGTTTTGGGGGAGGTTCCATTGGGCCTTTGTCATCCTCCAACCCTATTTTGAATGCTCTTCTTCAGAACATGGGTCGGATGGAAAACCAATTGGTGAGCCTTTCCCAAGCCTCCACTCAACCTACTTTGCAACCTTTCTTCTGACATAGACCATTGTCATTGGAAATTCTAAGTACTCCCTTCCTACAGAGAATGGAGATTCCTAAGTTTGAAAAGTATGGTGGTAAAGGCGATATGCAGACACATGAGTCAACCTTCAACACTATGTGTATGAATTTTTTTCATCATGAAGCTCTAATGGAAAAACTCTTTCCTCGATCTCTCAAGTACATAACACTTGAGTGGTATTGTTCCTTACCTAATAATTTATATTCTTATTTGATCAACTCATCAATCAGTTTCACCATTAGTTCCAAGCTAACATCAGTTCAAAGATGACCCTCTCAAATCTCATTCGATGTGAGTAGGGAGCTAATGAGAAGATAACTGAATTCATAGTGCAATACCAAGTGCTCCTTTCATAGATATCATACCCATTGCCCGAATTCGATGTGCAAAAGGTGTTCATAGGAAACTTGCAATGAGCCTAGTAGGAGTTCACCCTAATGAAATACCCTTCCTTTGTGCATCTGTGTACCACATTGTGAGAGTATCAATAAAAGGTAGTTCAGTTCAAGGGATCTTCCTTGTGCTCTTGTTCAGAAGGAAAGTATATTGTGTCCATCCCAGGAAAAGGAAAAGTTGTTGCAAATCTAGTCATTGCAACTAACGATCATGATCTCAAATGCAATAGGAAGTTTACGAAGTTAGTAGAATCTTATTCTTCCATTTTACAAAATTTGTTGAAGGATAAGATCATAACTTTGAAAAACCCCTGACCTCTAAAGGAACTTTATCTTGATTGGTATGATGTGAATGCTTTTTTTCAATACCATTGTGTTAACGGGCATGATATCGAGAGTTGCATGTGCCTGTCTTGTGAGATATAGGATCGCATCAATGACGATACCATCTATCTTGATAGGAAGAAACAAAACACAAATAAGTTAGTAGTGAAGCCAATAGGGAGTTGCATATTTAAACGGACCAATTTCTATCCCATTTTGTGAATTTTATTATTGAACCCTTTGATGGTTCTCCTCACCCCTCAACGTATGTTAACATGGTTTTGATTAATCCTCCCCCGTAGCTTGCAACTGGTTTGCCAAATGTGACTTTCACCTTGCAGGACTTACCCTTGAACAATAAGTTGTCTCCTTTATACATTCTTGCTCTCCTCAATGGAAACATTTTGAGAGGAGACCTAGTTGACCTCGCAATCCGAGTAAATGTTGTTACAGAGGAGATGTTATGACTAAATTCGTTGTAGAGGGAGGACTATGAAGAAACAAAATATATCATACATATGCATGAAAGTATCTCTCTTAAGCCATATGGCTCTATTACTCTTTTTGTGTTAGTTGGACCTAGGGATGTCGATACAAATTTTGATGTCATTCCAGAATCCAATCTGTTTCGAGTGAAGTTGGGCATCCCATGACTAGCTTCCATGAACGAAATCACTTCCATTATTCAAAAGTGTTTAAAGTTCTCTCACGAAGGTGGCGTGCATGTGCATGACATTGGATATCATCCATTGGTATTGTATGGAAGTTATTCCCTGGATCATTTTTGGCCCACCTCGATTAGTTTGCTCCCTCCTAGAATGGACCTACTTTACCAAAACTACATAAAGTACAAAATCAGGGGCAAAGGACAGTTGAAAGTGACTCCTCTAGTTATGCAGTATCAAGTTCCCTCCTCCTCTCGAAAGGGAAAGAAGTCTTCCCATCCTCAAGGTGCCATGTCTCCCTTCCTAAAGAGGATTTTTGGATGACTACTCCTAGTTTTTGCTTAAGAATTTTGATGGTACCTACTTGGCGTAAAACCAAGATTCGGATATTGACCTTCCTACCTTGCCTCTAGGGCCTTGGCCCTACTTGTATGGTAGGAGGAAGGCTCCCTGTGGGGAATCCTCTATGTCTCGACCTCTGTGACCTCCTACCACTCCTACTCCCAAAGTAGTGAATGGGAAGAGGCCCGTCGTTGAGGCACTAGATATGACTCCCCTTACTATTGCTCAAACCTCCTCTTAGTCTCTCCCTCCTACTCCCATCCAGGAGTCTATCCCTCCACCAAAAATGGTCACGATGAACACCCCTATGGCCAAGCAGGAGCCTTCTATTCCATCTCAACTCTCATCCTTTATTTCCCAGAGTCATAGGAACCACCTTACGCATGAGTGGAAGCATCGATGAAAGGCACTAGCTACTGAGTAGGCCACTTTGTAGAGGAAGGAAGAGGAGTCAACTGCCCCTTTTTCAGGGCCTGATGTTGTGTCCTCCTCTCTTGTCCCCTCTTCTCCAATTCAATCAGTCTTAGTGTTGCTTCCATCTCCTACTATGAACATAAATGCCCCTAACCCTAAAAAGGTGCAAGTTTTTATTTCTCCTTCGGTCGAGCCTCCTTCCTTGATGTACCTCCTAGAGATCTCGCCATTATCAAGGCCCTTAGACATGCCAAACACCTTGGTGGTGTTCGTCATAGTTTTCTCCTCCTCCTCCATACCTTCTACCTCATCCATGGGGATCTCGCATCCTCTGATGAAGTGAAAGACTGAGGATGGCCTTGCTAGTAATGGGTGGCAAAAGAGGAGCTCACCTTCTTTAGAGGGTGGTTCTGCATTATCATGTGCCATCCTAGTGATGCAATAAGTTTTGGTGTCCCCGAAGTTCGTCATTGCTCCCAAGTCACTCAGTGAGCCTAGAAGTGAATCTCAGGTGCCGCCTCCCTCATCCATTGAGGCAACACATGACACTCATGTGAAGTGCATGTTTAACTCTCTTGATGAGGTCCCAACCCTTTCAGTGATCTTCACAAAGTCGTTGACCTTTACCCCACAAGAACCAAGCGAAGAAGACCTCATTAGGCCTTCTTCCTTGGCTCTTCTTGTAGGAGGGTCAGAGGGTTCCCCCATTGATATTCTGCCCTTGCAAGCTTGTCTTCCTTCCCCATATAATGATCTATATTGGGAGACCAATGACCTCTTATTTGATGAGTGTTAGGGGGGAGCCTCTTTTTTATCTGTAGTGTATAGTGTGTGTGTGTTTGTGTTCCCTCGTTCTTGTGTTGTGTTCCTAGATGACCCTTGTCACCCTCATAGGTGCTTGGATATAGGAGTGATTATGTGTTGTAAAACATCCTATATTTGTGGCATCATTCTTCCTCCATTATGTGTATTTATTTTCAATAATTGGGGATGATGCAAAGTGTTGGGGGCATTTAGTCTTCCCTTTCATGTTGACCCATTTTTTTATTTTGTTTTTGTTTTCTTGTGCATTCTTCATATGGTCTAATATAGTAGAGGGTTGATGAAAATTCATTTATATAATACTATTATACTTATATATATTTATGAGCAACTCTGACCCTGAAATATTAGATTGCCCCTGTGTCCCTTGTTCATGATGTTACTATTTTTCTTTACATTGTTTCTCTCTTATCTTTCATGCTTTCTTTGTGATGGTGTAGTGCTTGTGTTGTCCCTCACATGCATGACAACAATAACATAGTGACATCTCGCTATGTCCCGTGGTCCACAACATCACTTTTTCATTGTTTCATTTCTCTCCTCAAGATGTCACGTGCCTCTACGTTCAACACATACCACCCTAAGGGGGGGCTATCATGTCAATTTTGATTTTAAAAAAATGAATTTAGTGGCAAATGAATCTTTTCTTGAAAATATTTTCAAATCATTTTTTCAAAAATCACATTCTCAACAAGGACCCCTAGCAGAACATGTTTCCTTCATCATGGGTTTGCAAAGAAAGAACTTGAAAAACTTTCCTTCGAGGAGGGAGCAACTTCTCCTGTAGGAGAAGCCTCAACCTTCCCCTCTCAATGGGGTATTTTCTTCCTTTTGAATTCCTTGATGAAGTGAACATGTTTCAAAAGGATTCCTTGATGTTGAATTTATTTGTGCAAAATGCTCTCTCACTTTCAAACAATGCATCCCTTGAGTGGACCCCTTTTATTTTGAAGGTTTCCCAAGGGACCCCTTTGAAATCTCTTCCTTCAATTATTTGACTATCTTTGTGACTATTCTCTTGTTTTCCTGCATGGTTGCTCTTTGTTTTCTAACATGTTTTATCTGCAAATTAACATGTTGCTTTGCAAGTGTGCCTGTGAAGTTGTTTTCTAGTCCAACTTTGTGGAGTCCCCTCACACTGGGCTTCCTTTAGGAGAGAATACCTAGGGGGCACCTTCTTTAAAGTTCCAAGGGTCTGTGAAGCGCTTGCATCTTGTGGGATTTTTCCATCATTGGTCTATGGACCTTCAGTATACTTTGTTCAACTTTTTAGTTCTAAGGAGCTACAAAGTCCTTTGTTTGAGCCTCCTCAAGAGAGAGTACCTATGGAGCTATTTTCCTATCCCGTGCTTTCAAGCTTGCTAGATTGTAGTCTACTTCCTTGACAGTTCAAGTATACATTTCTAAAATATTTGATCTACTTTACCAAACATTCGATGACACTCATGCTCCCTAAAATGGGGGAAAAATGTATAGGAGTGAATTTGCACCCCTTATGTAAATTCTCCTTTTGCATCCCCTCACCTTAGAAGATCAAACTCAAATGCAAAATTCCACCCATCTTCCTTGCATCCACTTGGTGCTTGTATTTTGTGTTGGTGGGGGAATTTTTGTCGGGGATGTGAGCGCAATGCACAGACGTCTACGTGGCAAGCTGTCGTCCTTGATAGACTCCTACCCTTGGCGTCTGCTGGGACGTTACATTCTCCATTGGGTACGAAATGTAACGCCTCTATGTCGATCGGTCAGCCTAAAAATGGATCCTTCCCTTCCATTTTGATTTTCAAATGCATTCATTTCACATTCATTCATACTTCTACAATCTCTTGAGCATTCAACTTCATTCTCTTAGCAATTCACAACATTTTCCTTGAGCAATTTCATCCATCTTGTTGCACTTTTTCCACCATTGGAGTTGTGACTTGGTGTCTCAAGGGACTACTTCTTCATTGTTGTGGCAAATCAGACCTTACCAAGTTTGCATTGTCCTCTATGTGCTTGAAGGCACCTTTATTGAGAATTTGATATTGCTTATTGATTTATGTAGCATGACGTTGTTGTGATTGTTCGGTATTCCTTTCCATTATTTCCTTTATTGCATTTCTATCTCATGGCTATCTTGGCTGTCTGTGGAGGTGGAAACACCAAAGCAAGGGTTTGACTAAGGAAAACCCCTATATAGCCCATTATTTTTCCCTCTTGGCTGTGTGTAGGTGTACGCATGTGTGGAGCTTGCCAGTGAGTTGGAATTTCAATGAGTTGATCCTTATCACCTTTGTTTTCTCTATCTCCTTTATCATTTCTATTGTCATTTATTGTACTTCATTATTCTTCCCATTTTGTTAAACTTTATTAACTAGGATGTGAGTAGGTTTTTTTGCTTTCCATACTGTACTTTTCACTTTCTGGTCGTATGAATGCCAACATTTGAAAGAGACTCCAATGTGCTACACTATCATCCTTGACCGGCGCTATTGTCCTCGGGCAGAGAGCTATCTAAGGTGCAATTCAAATTCCAAAAATCAGCTTGTCTAGTCTCATCCAATTATTTAGATTAGTAGAGTGAAAAAAGCACTTGAGTGCTCTTCATTCTCTATACTTGACCTAAACACTCGCTTAGCTTGAGGTAAGATAGGGTAGCCCTCTGCTCTCGACTCTCTATGACCTAGAGCCTTGGTGTGGTTGGTCCCCCTACCTTACAATAACATACCATCATTACCATTGTATTTCTAATTTCACTATTCACTAAGATTTTCCTAGCATTATAAGCTAACAAATTCAAGTTACCTCAAGACATCGATGTATTGAACATTTAACATTTCATTCTAAATATGTATAGTATAGACTAACTATGTATACTTTAAATAGAAACCCAATCATATAAATTACCATAAAGGATATATATTGAACAACCCAAATAAAGAGGTTTTACCAAAGCAAGATTCAATCAAGAACATGCAAGATAACCCAAGCATTATATGACATTTAAATCCATCATTTTCAAATAATACAATCAATAATAAATAACCTTTCAAACATCAAGAATAATGAAATAGAAGTTAGCGTGTCTGTACAAAAGCTCCAATTGATAATCCTTCCTTTCTAGTTTTATCCCTCAATCTCACTTGCTTCTTCCTCTAAGATCAATACTTATCCATGTGTTTCCTCTACTCTCAGGATAATAGCAATATAAATATATCCTTCAATAAGCATCATTACATTAAGACTTCCCTTTATGCTCTGTGCAGTACTTAACTTTAGTTCATACACTATATAACATACCTTCTTTGTGCGTTTTCCATTGATTCCTTGCTCGCTTGTATACCAGTCTGTCGTGCTATTCAAACATTAATCAATATATTTATATATAAAATATATATACACATATATAGTAATATAAATATATATATATATATATTTTCAAGTATATCAACTGTATTAGTTTCCAATTAATAAATATATAAACACATATCATAATAACAATCAACTAGACTAATCATTGCGTTGAGGCCAAATCTACTTACATCAACATCAAAGCTACATTGGAAAGGGATGCTTCTAAAGTGTGGGTTGAGGGTGATTCACTCAACATTGTCAAGTGTTTGAATGGCATGAAAAATACTAGATGGACGATCGAGACTCTTATTAATGATTCTATCATGATGTTGAAATATTTTGAAGAGACCTGTGTCTCTAATACTTATAGGGAAGGTAATTCCCTAGCTGATTTCTTTGCAAGTGAGGTTGTCGGTCTTAATAATTTTAAGTCATGGGAGGAGTACTCTTCCATTCTTGAGAGAGCTAAGATATTATTATGATATGATAGCTAGATTTGGATTTTTGATATGGGGTGATCATTTTAATAATCTCTCCCTCGCATATCACATGCTTTATGGGTGGCGTTTGGCCCAACCTTTTGTTCATTTGTATTTTCATAAGTATTGTTGGGCTCTGGTTTCTAGTGTTTTGCCTTGTTGAAATGGGAAAAGATAGGAGCAGTCTTGAACCCATCTCTTGTGATAAGTGGAAGAACAAACATAGAGCTTGGTAGGTTCTTAAACATGGGCATTTCACGCCTTATTTGGAGAGGCTTCATGGTTTTGATCATGAATCCTCTGATAAATTCATTCGCTACTGGCATAACATTTTCTTAAAGGTGGGAAAGATTAAATTTAACATTACTGAAGACTTCATTTCCTTCATCATTGGCTTTCTGACAGAGGGGCATAAATTCTACAAAGAAAGGAAGAGTAGTGAAGATGCTATGGATCAATTATTTAAGGGTAATGAGAAAGACAACCTGGTGAAGCTTCCCTCTTGGGGCTATGACCGTCTCTCACTTAAGTGCATTTGGATTGATGTGTCAAAAGTTTTAATGTGGTATGTAACCCTCAATGGTCAGTTTTCTACTATCTTAGGGCATCATTTTACTCTACTCAATCATTTCAAACATGATTTGCATGTTTCTTTTCCATTTTTCCTTCTCTCATCCATGGAGGTTTCAGTCTATTCCCACCTCAAGAATCATAGAATTCTTGTGCTCCATGAAGGGATCATCTTTCTCATTATGGAGCATGTGAGAGCTAACACCTCGACCAAGTCTATTAAGGGAAAAGAGAAGGCCATTAGTGATGAATCCTTTTCTTTTGGTTCAGATTTTGATGATGATAGGGATGATGAGTGGAAGGTGGACGATGATAACACTATTGAGGCCTCCTCATCCCCAATTGAATCTCCCTCTAAGGAAATAAAGAAGGGGACGTTGAAGAAGAAGGGTCCTACCAAGAAACTGATCATTCATGGGACATATTCTGGTGGGTCTTTGTCTAAAAAGGATGTGTCTAAGGAGAATATGGGTGGCCTATTTGGTGGGCATCTAAAAAGGTGGAGGTGCATGTTTTCAATTCTGAATATTCTAGGAGTATGTAAATTTGGTTCAATTGGAGGATTATGTGGATGTGGCGCTTCACAGGAGGGCTTCTAAGAGACTGGCTAAGTTACACAAGGTGATGTTGAAAGGGTGCAGGGAGGATGAGCATGAGGAACCAGTATAGGGAGGATGAGCATGTCATTTTTGTTGAAGATTCTCCTACTTAGCAGACACCTCCTCATGAGGCCAATGTTGAGGGTGATAAGGTTATCAAGGATGTGCAAGTTGAGAAGGAGGTGAGGGTGGTTGTGGGTGAGAATCTAGCCTTGGAAAAGTCAAAAATAACAAGTTGTAATCCTTTGTCTAAGGATTTCTCCTACCTTGGTGATGATAACACTTCTATGTTTGAGTTGTTGGATATGGCTAGAGTTGGTGCCACTTGTACCTTCAAATTGGCCAAATGGGTGATGAAGGAATTCAATAAGGTGAACATTAAAATCAGAGGCTTGAAGGAGAATCTAGCTACTCATCCAAAAGGGCCATCCATGAATTTTCTCATTGAGAGGATAGTGAACCTTGAATGTTCTTTTTTTTATTTCAAAGTTCAATGTGAAAGTTGTCTTGGTGTGTTAGAGTGGAAGATTATAGAAAATAATGATGATATTAGAACTCTTGTAGATTAGCCATAGTTCTATCAAAAATAGTGTGGATTCTCTCAAGGTGCTCTTTGAAAAACTTAGCTAGCTTTGAGAGGATCAAATGTATTTTTCAGAGTTGTATGAGAATGATCAAACTTCCAAGGGGAAGGGTAAGAAGAATTCCAAAGAGAAGGCTAATGGCCCATGCACAAGAACTAGTGATAGTATCAAGAAGTATTTTGAATAAAAAAAACAAGAATTTATGGATATGGTTAACTTGCACTATTATTAGGAGATTGAGGTGGCCAATACTTTGAAATTTTTGAAGTAATTCTCTTGTTTATTGTCTATTTTTTTCTCTTTTATCTTGCTTCCTTGTTGTTGTTTGTTGGTTGTTTTTTGGTTATTGGTTTTTGTTGGTGCTTTTATTGTTCTTTTCCTTTCTCAATAACATTTTGATGTAACTTTATGTAAAGGTTTTTAGGTCCCTTCAAAACCTATTTTCCCCATATAATCAAAACAATCATATATATATATGTATGTATACATTAATATATAAGTATATTAATATATATGTATATATGTTATTATATACATATATACATATATATATATATATATATATATATATATATATATATATATATATATTATATATAATATTATTTTAACATCTTTATATAAACACATATACCACCTATTGATTGATCGACAAATATATACCAAATGTATATACATACATTTATATATATGTGATATATGTTCAATCAGTATTTTGATGCATACAATTTATCCATGCATGGATACACATAAGTATTCCTACTTCCATATAGGCATGCACATATGCATTCATTATGCATGAGTTATAATTTTTATACACACATGCACACATATATATTCTATATATTTAATCATTGCTTTATATAAATACACGAAGAAGAACTCAAACTCAATACAAAGATTCAAACATGTGATTCAACCAAAGAAAAAATCACATAATCAAAGACCAAAACCAAAACCATAATCAATCAAAGATGACCATACAATCTTTCCAATTTATCCAAGACTTCAACCAGGGTTTACTTACCAAATCCCAATCTAACTTGACTCAACTAGACCCTACTAAGTCATGAGGGTGTGTATGCTTAGT
>VDFB02144382.1:0-11277 GCA_007258455.2 Sequoia sempervirens
ATTAGCCCATTTTGCCCAACAGACATAATAGAAGAAACACAAGTTAAAAGCAACTCAGGCAAATAAAACATCTAATATTCGGATTTCCTAAATCCAATTTCAACAATAATACTTTGCTCAATTATTTCTAATTCGAGACAATTTTATTCATAAGATAAAAACAAATCATAACTAATTTTTTAACTCTATAATTCCTCAATTACGTGCATTACATGAAAATAACGAGTCTTATCATAAATTCGTTTGCAACCAAATAATATTTAAACTATCATAAAATCATTTTTCTTAAAAATTTCCATTTCATTTAAAACAGATAATCATTTCCCTTAAAATCATTCCCTTATTAAATAACTACTTGGGCATTTGACAAGCAATAATAAATTTAAATCTACAAGTTTACTTCAGTTTCCCAATAATATTTAAGTATAAGAATCCCATTTCATTATAAAATAAATATTTGTATATATATGGCACTTCTATTAATTAAATATTCATTTATTTTAACTTAAGTACATTATCTCATATATTATTAACTAAATAAATAAAACAAATATATATATATATATTATATTAAAATAATATATAAAATATATATATATACATTTATAAAGTTAATAAACATATATATATAACTATATATATAATATATTATATATATTTAGAATAATATATATATATATATATAAACGAGCATTTATATTATATAAATATATATATATATATAAATTTTAAAACAAAAATGAACACCCTGCACACAGTGGGACGCTAGTGGTCAAACCCCTATGGGGGTCACTTATGGGGTACTGGCTTACCTCCAAATACCCCCATATCGGCGGCTGTGGGGGTAGCTCCCCTAGCCCCCTAAATTTTACATTTAAATTTTTATTAAAAAAAAAATTCCCCTGTCTCCATGGTTTCGTTTCGTCGTACGATGATTTTTCCAGAAATTCAAAACTAATTTTTTTTATTCAAAAATTAAATAATTTCCCTCATACAAATTTCAAATAAATTTCCCCAGCATAACAATTTATAAATTTTATATATAAAATATATGTGTGTATATATATATTAACATAATATATATATATATATATATATATATATATACATACATAAAAATATCCATTTTACAGTCAAATTGGGCAAATTTTCTACAGCAAAAAGCATTTTCAATCACAAATTCTTAATTTCCATTTCTAGATTATAATGGAAATTTCCAAATCTAAACACGAGGTTTTCTAATTTCTTTTGTTCCTCTTTCAATTTTCTATTGTTAAAATTTGTTTTTCCAGAATTTATGTTGTTTTCTCCATTTTTCTACAAAGATTTTTAAAAATTTACAGCAAGTTTTACAAACATCTTCAAAATTAAAAATCAAAGCTTCTAACAATAAAGAAATAAAAAACCGATTTTCTGAAGTTTGAAGAAATTGAGAATTGGGGTTGAGCTTCCCTGCAAGATCCAATTTTCCTTCCTTCCAAAATCTCCACTTTTAAAAATCCAAAATCCCCACTACAAAGAAAAACCCTCTTCTATTTTTGCAACCAAAAAGAAAATTAAAGATATTTTCTTTTTCCAAAAATATAAATATCTGCATTCCTTTCCTCCACACTTAGTCAAAATTTCACAAATACCTCCCTTTTAACCACCATAGATATTTTTCATGCATTCACAAGATATTTTTCCTTTTAAATGATTTAAAACAAAATTCATTTCAACTAAATTTAAATATTTTAATTTATGCATTTTTCAAAACAACTTTAACTATTTAATTTATTTAATCAATAACTATAATTTAATTAACTAATTTATCAATTCACTAAGATTTAATTATTTAATTTATTTAATCAACAACATAAGTTTAATTAATCAATTTATTTACTCAACAAAATAAATTTAATTAATTAGTTTATTGACTTAATAAAATAAATTTAACCACTAGAATTAAATTACTTTACTAAATGAATAAAATTAAATTAACTAAATTAAATAACAATTTTAATCTAAATACATAAATTAACATTTCCACCACTTAAATATTAATTTTCACATATACTTCCCACCGATAACAAATTATTAAAACACCAAAGACTACATGACTCAACAACATACCAGACACAAACTGATGACACACTATGACATGGTTGTGGTTTGACAAGGGAACCTCGTTACTATCTCCCAATCAACAATACTGTTGGGATATGGACATGCTCAAACCTGTGAAACTAGGTGGAGATGACGTCTTGTACCTGCAATCCTGTAATCAAAATGAATGTTGTACATGGATAAACATACTAGTCACACCGTGAAAAGAGATCACATAATTACAGGGCGCTTGCATGCGAGTGATGTAATCCCATCTCCTTCACCTATAAAGTCACATCAAGACTGACGAAAGTAAAGCATCATTAATCAACAGATAAACATATATCAATATTAACAACTATGCTAATCAAAAGCATAACATGAAACATAACATCCATATAATGCATCATCTCATCACAGAATAGCGTCCACATCACTCTAAAGCCAGCGATCATAAACAATAACAAATATCAAGGTCTATCCATGAAAGTAAAAGGGAGTGCTATCTAGCTTAAACATAAAAAATCTAACCCACATGCTTTAGAGCCAACCAGCATTTGGAGGGGCACTACATTGAAATGTGTTTATGAAAGGCTTGGAACTGTCATCATTCCCCAAGGCACATAGAATTGGAATAATGACACAAAGAGAGTGAAAACAAAGGAAAAATAATGTTCGTTTTGAGTCAACATGGAAGATACATTGTGGTCTCAATGCTTTGCATTGTCTCCAAAAGGAAAACACAAATTGAAAGAATAAAATGAAAAGGTGAAAGAAAATGAAAAATCTTTTGGTTCAACATAGGAAGGAGCATTAGAGTCTGATACCTTGTGTCATCCCAAAAGGAAGCACAGAAAAAGACAAAAGAAAAAGACCGATTAAGGTCAACATGGAAAGAGACATAGGGCATCTCAGCACTTTAATGTCATCCCAAAGAGTATTTACACAAAACAAAAGAGAAAAGACAAAGGACCTTTTGGGTCAGCATGGAAGAGACATAGGGCATCTCTACGCTTTGAGTCATCCCCAAAAGGAAAACACAAAACGAAAACAAAAAAGACAATGCACGACAAATAGAAGAATAGAGATACAAATAGAAGAAGTGTACAAAGAGGGAAACATCAAACACATGTTATGGGGGAACACGATACACACATGAAAGGAAAAATGAAAAAGGAGAAAGTAATGTAAGTCAACCATTAACTAAGTTATTGGTTTCTCAATCTTAAATAATGTAAGCGGAAAATGAATAACATAGTTAAGAGACAAAGACAAGTGCATGACAAGGACAAAGGCTAACAACTACAGTTTGTGTCCACAAAGGGAAAAAAAGCATGAGCCACTTGGGTGATGATGGAAAGGATCATGCAATAGTGAGAATGAAAGATCCTACAACTATGGCATGATGAGGCAATGGTGTTTTAAGGGATGATAGAAAAGCAGTCAGTATCAGTGAAGTGATACTTGTCCAATATCTCGTTCAATGTATGACATTCTTCAGTTTGATGTCCCAGAACACAATGATATTTGCAATATGGTATGTGAGAATCTTTAGGATGAATGACCAACCTAATTGAAGTCTCCTTTCACATTCAGGTGGAGGATGTGTAAGAAGCTTGAGTTTCTTTAATTTGTAAGGTTTTTTTTGTTTGCTAGATTCTCCTTGTTCATGACTAGGAGGAAGGGGACCCATTGGGTTCCTATCATCCTTGCCATTAGAAGGAGAGAATGGTTGTTCACATGGAAGGAGAATGTTCAAGCTAGGAGGAGCATCAAATATCATTGTACCAGCATACCAAAGTCTCCTAGGTTGAAAAGGAGATCTATCAGGATGAGAAGGATCTTGATATTCTAGCCCTATTGTGTGTGCATCAGTTGGTTGTTGTTCAAGAAGTTGATGAATGTCATGTTCATGTTTTGTATCACAACCTTTTTTACTTAGAATAGTGAAACCTTTTCCATATGTGTCTTCAAGGTTTATGGGAATGTTTGTGACTTTGTGATCATAGTATGGTTGTGAGTATGTTTGTGTAGAGGAACTAGGTCCACTTGAGGGAGGAACCTTAGGTCCATCATTGATTTTAGGATGTAAATATGCAAAGTGATCAAGAGGTGCAACAGTAGGAAGATCTTGGGATTTCATGGATGGATAAAAGGTTGCATTGGCTTCAAGGTGATCAAGGCATTCATTGTAGAACTTTTTCATGCTATCATCATCTTTTCCAATGATGTCTATATCACGAGGAGGACAATCATGAGGAGTTGAAGGAGCATGAGGCAGCTCAATGTCATTAGGGTCGCATCCAAAGGCACAATTAGACATGTCTACCAATGATTTTAATGAATTCCAAAACTTATTGAAAGAAAATTTCATGATGCAAGTAAACTAAGATGCAATAAATGATTAAAAACATAGATTCTGAAAATTAAAATAAAATGCAAGAACAAAAAATTGTAATGTAGGAAAATTTGAGAAAGATGTGAGAAATGTTGTTTAAAAAGTGCAGACGGACTGATTTGCCCAGGGTGGTGAATGATTCCTAGTATGATAATTTTTTTGTGTTTTTAATAAATTTTAAAATGATTCTAATACTCTATAGAATGCAATTAAGGATGTAGAATACAAATTTTCTTTTTTTTTTCAATGATAATGGAAAAATGAAACCTAAATGAATGTTTCACTAATGCAATATGAGAAGTCCTAGAATGAAAAAACAAAACAATGTCGTAATTGAATTTTAAAGAAAATGTAATCTAAGATGCAATATGTGAATGAAATCAGAAATGCAAAGTGTTCAAAATGCAGGTTCACCAAAATGAACCGTAGATTTTTGGCTCTTTAGGACTTCTCTTGGAGGGCCAAAAATGCTAAAGGTTTCATTCAAATTATGTTATGCATGATGTTTTCTAAGCTAAATGAAGTGCTCTAAGTGTTGCTAATTGATAAAATGGATTGATTTTTAAGTGAAAACTATTGAAATGCAACTTTGTCAGGTATTTAATCAATTTGAGCCTCGAGATGCACAATATGAGTTAATATGGGACTATTAGTGATGATGTGAATGTCAAATAGGGCTTGGGACACAAAATTCAATGTGAAAGTGTGATTAAATACACTTTACAACAATCAAATGAGGTCCACTTAGCCTAGGAAGCACAAGAACCAATGTGAATGTGCAAGACACATTACAACACTAGTTTAACATTAAGTTTAAGTTATCAGCCTTCTAGATTGATGTAATAATGTTATAAAACACATTTTGTAATGTTGAATTAGGGAGAAATAAATTTATTATGTCTAGAAAATTATGAATGTCCTTTACAAGACATCGTTAAAAGCGTGTTATTCAATTTGAAAGGTTCCAAGACCTAGTGTGGTTGCATAAAATGTCTCACAACACCTGAATCAAGACCTCATTAAGTCCAATTATCATGAATTATTCCCATGTCAAGCAAAGAGTACTTTTTTCTACGGTGCATATAGAAGGAAAGTGAATGTAAGCAACATAATTAAATAAATATTAATTAATTTAATTAATCAAAATGAAGAATAAAGCAAGGGAACATGAATTAATTAAATAATTAAAAATTATTTAATTAATAGAAGAATGTGGTAAAATAATTAAATAATTAAAATTACTTAATTATGCAAGGAAGAAGAGAGATTGAATGTGGAAAAATGTTGTTCGTATACCCAAGACATTTTTCAATGTCTACATTTTGCCCCTCTTTAACATAATGTGATTTGAGCATTGTATCAAAGAAAATATTTTTTATACCATGCCCCAGCGTGCCTTGGTGAAGGCGAGATAGACCCATGCCCCCTCAAATTTGCTTTTTTGCAAATTTTGAATTTTTTTTTTAAATGTGAAAAATTATTCCAATAGGTTGATTAGCAAAATGATTATGATGCACACAATTTCTATTGCTATATGTATGATGGTTTTATATGATTATGATGCTTGTACGTAAATGCACATGTGATTCTTATATGATCTTAGGATGTTATGGATACTTCATGATTATTCAAATGCAATGATATGGACATATGTGATGTACGCAAATGTAATGATATGGATAATGGATATGCATTATGGATATGCACCTAGAATGTGATGATTTGTATATTTTCTTTTCGATATGCAAATTTGGTGTGATTTACGATGAGACACATGTAATGGGATGCATGCTAATGTTCATGAATGTAGGATGGTATATGTGATTAGGACATGCAATGCTTATATGGATGCATATATGATTCTTTATAATGAGATGTTGTCGATATTTTTGTATTTTAAAATGTAATATGGATGACCTAACATGTTTATGATGAGGGTGGGTGCAAAAAGTTGGGGGGCCAAAACGTGGCCAACTTTTTAAGAAAATTGAAAATTCATAACATGAGTGCATTATAACATGCTCACGTTACATGGCTTGGTGTGACCAAGCCTATAACATGAGACGTGAGTGTATTATGAGTTATTATAAGAAAAAAAAAGAAAACCGAATTCATTTTTACACTGTCAGATTTCCTCCATCTGTGGCATGCAAACCCTTCCAAGGTGCACTTGTGTTGTGGAGACCCCAAATTTGTCAATTTATTCATTGAATCTTTGTTATTTCTTCCCCAGAATGTCGCTGCATCAACAGGGAGCTCAAAGGAGTAATCTTTTATTTCATTTTTTGTGAATTTGTTTTTAAATAGGTAGATTTAATATGTTTTTTCTGTTAACTTCTTTAATTTTTAGGATTTGATAATACACTTGATTCTCCTCCTCAAAATCCTTCTCCTCGTGAATAACCACACCAACATACTGATAAACAACCACAACAAACTCCAAAAATTCCTCAACATCCTCCTAGAACTGAACAAAATTTAATGGGGGAAATTGAAAACAACAAAAAACAAATTGAGTACAGTTAATTGTGAGGTTGAACAATCTTGTAAGTTCCACCTTGGAAAGAACCATGCTTGCAAATTCACTTCACTCTATGTTAACACATGTAGATGCAATTAGCAAGAAATTAAGTGGTTGGGTGGATAAGAGGTGGGAGTACAGAGATTTTTATGCAGATAAACTATCCTACAAACAAGTAAAAAATATAAAATATGACTTGTGTCCACTATTCACTAACCCATGTACAAATCAACCTCTTCGCCTTACAAGCAAGAGGTTTCCTATCCATTGGTGCAACCACCAAGGGATAAAGAACAATTTTTGGAAGAGGTGGGGAATGGTTTTGACCATCCTCTATGCAACAATAATGAGGTCCCCCAATATTTCTTGAGAAAACTCTACTACAAGTTTGTCCTCAACAAAGTCCCCAACTATATTGACATGCGGGACTTCTAGGGGAGAGGTGGTGGGTAGGCATAGGATAGACTAGGTGCATGTCTCGATCCTCAATGGCCAGCGAGATGAGCAATCGCTAGATTGGCTTATGAGAAAGTTGTTATCCCTTCTGTTGTGAACGAGAGTGCTAAGGTGGATACTCTACAGTCTATTAGTTCTCTGACCTAGAGTATCATTGACCATGTGAGTCCTACAGTACAGTGTGAGCTAGGGGAGACTTCAAGGGGTAGGGTTCCACCCCATATCTTTCAAGCTTGTGGTTCCACCTGTACATATGACCTCGCATATATATAGTCAGGAGCATGGTGTATAGGCTATGTCTACAGCTGACCAGTTGTTGATGATAGATGCCATGTTGAATGAGGCTTTCGAACTCAGTACTTAGGTAAATGTTAGCATGTTCATTGAATTTAATTTATTAAATTTAATTTTTTATTTATGTAATATTAACTAATTTAGTTTAATGATTGTAATAAAATTTTAGGGTCATAGTGTTCATACTATTTTCACTAGCCCTCCACCTCCTTATTACTCCATGACATCTACTGCCAAGGTATGTAACTAGTAAAAAATTATAATGAATATTACATGTGAATATAATTTTTATATGAATCATATTCTAATATCTAATTTTGGATGTTGAATAGGTTAATATTTGAGATTTCATGGAAACACCTCTGAGTGGCGGTGCAGTTCAAATCTTCACTTAGGTAATAGAATACATATTTTAACTAATGAATTATAGTTAATAGATTTTTGTAGTTTATATTCATATCATTGATTACATTGCATTTCACATCTTTCAAACTCAAAGAATTACTTCACATTGCATAACTAATAACTATATGTTGATAAATGATAAAATTTCAAGTACAATATAGTTTTTTAGAAAGTCAACATAAGCAGTGATGCAATTACTTCACATAACATAACCAATAACTAGGAGCAGCTACCAATTGTATTTTTTTTTCATGGCATTCCACAAGACCACATTTTATTAAGGAATTTTTTCAAAAAATTCACTACCTTGTCTATGCTATGGATGCTTGTAAAAAATCTATGAAAGCATAATAGTAAGAAATACCATAGAAAAGAAAAGAGTTGTTTGAAAAAATGCCTCAAAGAAATGTGGTCTCATGGTGATGTCCATCACCTTGAGGCCACATTTCTTTGAGTCATTTTTTTAAATAGCTCATTGCCTTGTCTATGCTACCACATTTTCCATACATGTCTACCAAAGCATTTTATCAAACAGTTCACTTGTTGCTATGGCTAAAAGCCTAAAACAAGTGTTTCCTAACAAACTATGGATGCTTGGAAAAAATCTATCAAAGCATCATAGTAATCAATGCCATAGACAAGGCAACAAGTTGTTTGAAAAAATGCCTCAAAGAAATGTGGTCTCATGGTGATGGAATTTCGTTCCATCACCATGAGACCACATTTCTTTGAGGCCTTTTTTCAAACAACTCACTACCTTAAGAATAGATAATCCTCTTTAATCAAATCAAATCATTTTATGGTCTTAGATTTGATCCCCAAATCTTATCCTATCCTCCATCTTTATCCTTAGATCCTATTCTTCCTATCCCCAAGTTCATTTCTAATCCTTCATCCTAATTTTCATCCTCATTTAAAATTAATAATAATATTTCTTCCAATCAATCCTCCATTGTGTCTAACCATCTAATCTATCCTCCATCCAACCTAATATATTCTAATCCAACTTCATCCATTCCAACCAACCCCAACCATATCGATGATGTTGAGGATAGCATTTTTGACCAACCTGAATATAATCCCAATGATGACAATGAAAGCATAATAGATCACCTTGAATCCATTTTCAATAGAAAAAATGCTCCAATTTTCCACCAATCCCCCATCCAAAGCTCCCCTCAAATCCCATCCATATCATCCCCATCCATCACCACTAATTTTATCCTCGCCTACTACTTCCATTATTATAAGGATGCCATGCTTAGATGTTTTCTTGGCATTAGTGCTAAGCTTCTATCCTCCCTACCTTCATCCAAACCCAATTCATCTTCTCTTGCTTATCCTTCCCCTTCATTTGACAACAAAAACCAAGCTTTTAGGAAAAATTCCCCTCCAAATCCTTTTCAAGGTCCTCATCCTCATCCTCAATTTACCAATCCATGGAAGCTTCCACCTCTTATTCCACTTGTTCATATCTCACATGTCCTTAAAATCCACATCACCCCACTATTATCAAGCAAAGTTATCCCATGTCTCTCATAATAACTTCCTCCAATGAATATTTGCAAAGGTGGTTGTTCCCCATGAAAAAACAAAGTGGTGGAATCTTCTCATATCATGCATCCACCTTCATCACCCCACATCAAGATAAACCCTAATACCCTAAATCTTAAATGAATCCCCTATCAATCCATCTATCCAAGTTGAAGAGTCTATAAAACCTCGTTCCCTCATCACACCATCCATATTAAATGAACTATGTCCATCTCCTAATCTAAAGTGTGCTAAAGATCAAGGAAACCCTTCTCCTCCATCATAAGATCCCCTTCCATTTCATTATCCCATTTCCAATCAAGAACATATCCCTTCCATCTCATCTAATGATATCTTTCCATATCAAGGGCATGATATCCCTTCATCCCCCTCTCACAATCCCCTCTCCCCCACTTCATCTAATGACATCCTTTGTGTCTAGATCAAATTACCTCTTACACTCCATTGTATGATCACTCTCAAAATGTGGTCTCAAAGTACACCTTCCACCCCATCTAATGATCATCTTCCCCTCATGATCAACATATCCCTCCCTCTTCATACATCATGATCCCTCTCCATCTCATAACCAAGACCACACTATACCATCCACCCCATCCCAACATAATAGCATAGAGAAGGCAATGAACTGCTTGAAAAAAATGCCTCAAATAAATTTGGTCTCATGGTGATGGAATGCCAGGACAAAAAAAAAAATTCATGGCATTCCATCGCCATGAGACCACATTTCTTTGAGGCATTTTTTTGAATAGTTTACTACCTTCTTTATGCTACCACATTTTTCATACATTCCTACCAAACCATTTTATCAAAGAGATCACTATCTTGCTATTATGGATAAAATCCTAAAATAGGTGCTTTTGAACAAGCTATGGATAGGGAAAATAGTAAGCATAATAGTAAGAAATATATAGTTCAATAAGTACTCAAAATTTTGTTGATTATCTCATAAATTATAAGCCATGACCTGCATCACTATTCTAGTTTTCATGATTGAATAATTTTTATTTATTTTCAAATGATGGAAGCGAAAAAACCTCTTGATGTCGATAGGTAAACGGAGCATGGTGTATCTTCCACAATAGATAGCTCGATGGCTCTCACGGAGGTATGAGGCAGATTAGTAAATTTCAAATTACATTTGTTGTTATAGTTGTTTATTATTGAAAAATCAAATGATTATTGATTCGTAGTTTAATTTCTATTTAGATGTTTTCTATAGGAATTTAGCATGTCAGACCCTAAGCATGCAGATCTTTTGCTTGAGGAGAGATATCATTTAGCAGTGGTAAGTGATTATTTTGTTAAATATATCATTTTTTTATAATTTAATTTCTATATATTAATGTCTCAACTTGTTATTGTAACAGGAGAAGCTTGATCTAGAACTAAATAGGAGAAGTATCCCTTGAATTCAAAGTAAACAAGTTTCACACACATCGCCATCCACTTGACCAACAAAGGCCACCTGTTTGTTTCCTCCACTTGGAGGGTAATGACTTTTGATTGGGGTGCTTTTTTGTATGCCTATATGGCATTTTTGGACATATCTTGTATTGCATAT
>VDFB02144387.1:0-13832 GCA_007258455.2 Sequoia sempervirens
TAGCCGTTTGAAATGGAAAATACATAGGGAATTTTATGGGCAAAAACCCATGCCTGGGGACCCGAGAGGGTTAATGACTCTTCATCTTGTTTCAAGAAATTACACTAAGTTTAGGCAGCCAAGGAAATGGGTCTTCCTGCAAGGATGGACCCGACGGAGAAGTTCACTACTTCAAGCTCAATTCATTCTCAAAGTTAATGATGACGATGGCGAGGGTGCGAGCTTGCAAGGGATGAATGCCTTGGTTTATGAACGATGATAGAGAGCGCGATTTTCGCATATGGCATATGGATCTAGTTTGAAGTTTATCAAGATTTCATCATGTGGGTTTCGTGTGCCTTGGTCGATTTGTGGGTTTCGTGTGCCTTGGTTGATTTCAGTTAATTATCAAGTTTTTTCCCTTTAAATTTATCATTTTTCTATAGAAATCAAAGAAAAATGAGCAGGGTACGCAGTGGAAAACCTACCTCAAGAACCCGATGAATGTGGACGACCAAGCTAGAAGCAAACATCTTGAAATGACGAACGAGCGGTGCAGGAGCGACGACGGAGTTGGAGGGCACTATGACTCTTTTCTGATCAAGCTGACAAGTGAAAATGATAGCTAAAAGTTTCCTATTTATAGAAAATGATGTATTAAATGTACTTCATAATGACTATCTAGTGGCACTGGGAGTTGGTGAGTAGTCATTTGAAAACAGTGGCGGGAACAACAGAACCCGCCAAGCGGAAGGAAGTCATAGCTCAGCCATTTGGTCGTTCAGTCATGAAAACGATGTCGGAGGCTTTGGGTTTTGCAGGGTGGAAAGCTGTTGGAGAAAGGCTGTTTGGAACGACTGCGAGGTGAAGGAAGCCCGCATGGGGTAGCCTGACAGGGTGGACCCAACTAGCTCCTTGGACACCAATTTTGAAAATCAAAGAAAAACAACCAAGGAAACTCCGCGAAGGCCTAGGGCCTTGAAAATTTGAGGGGGAAAAAACATGGTCAACTCAAGATGACTTCCCTAAAGCTCGTTGACCACTTAGAACACAAAAATAGGGGACACACAAAATGAGGTGGCAACAAAAAGTGACTTGGCGAGGTGAACAAGAAAGAGAGGGTCCCCATTCCAAACAGGGCGTGTGTGTTGAAGGCACAACAAATTGGTCATTATTCGAAATGATCTTAAGGTTAAGTAGGAAGGATTCAAAATTCTCCCAATTATTTCGAGCCACCACTCCCAAATTAGCTAACCCATTAGCCAACAAGTTAGCTTCCCTAAACACATGCGAAATTCTAATCTCATCAAAAGAATTAATGATGGAAAACAAATCATTAATGAGATGGGCAATAGACCAAGAAGGTGGACAATTCAACAAAAGACACTTTATATTATTAAGAGAATCCCCCTCTAGCCAAAGTTTGGAGACCCCAAAAAATTTCACCAAAACAAGGCCATGATAGGCTACTACTAAATAAGTATTAGTAATTGTTATTAATAAATTAACTTTTTTATAAATATTATTAATAATAATAAATTTATAAAGAATGTATATATAATAAATAGTAACTTTAAATAATTAATATTAATAAAGTTAACTTTTTTATTTATTAAATTATTAATTATTAATATATTATATTTATTTTCAATAATAATAATAATTTATTATAAGTTAGTTATTATTAACTTATTAGAAAGTTATATTAACTCTAATTATTATCTTTATTATTAATAGTAATAATACTTGTCTCACATATTTTTAGGAACTCTATCAATTTATTGGTCTTTAAAAGAAAGAAATTTTTTGACACTAAAATTATCTTTCATTTGTGGTATTCAAGAAAATTTTATAATATTAATGTTTAGTTTTTCTCTTTAGGTTTTGAAGTATAATAAAAAAATTTCACTTTTTAAAAATATACATAATTGATTTAAAAGCAATCCTTTAATACTACATAAATTATGGAAAATTCATTCTAACGATGAAATGACATGTTCCCTAGATTGGTAGATTGGCTTTACAAGTGGCGCGCGGTGTTCGAGGAGGGCTAGGGTTTAGTTGACGCTCGCTTCCCAAGGTGTGGGGAGGCCCACATTCCCCACTTAGGTTTGGCGTTGGGTAATTCCCTTCTATGCCCTTATTATTTTTCCTCATTACCTACTTTCTAGGCGCTGTTTCTTTTTTCTTTTTTCCTGTTTGTTCTTCCTTTATTTGTTCTCCCGTTGTTGGGCTTTGTCTACATTTGCATCGAATCTCCTCGGTCTTGGTAGACATCGCTCACTGGCGGGGGTGTAAGCAACCCCCATGGAGGGGAGCACAAGACCCCCTGACTCCTTGTTTAAGGTCTCTGAAACTGGTTCCCCAAAGTGCGCTAGAGCGAAAGCATTCAAAGAAGTCGTCGCGGACCTGTGCTTCTCTGCAGCCGAAGGTGCGAAGTTCTTGGTGATTGCAGATGGGTGCGAGTAAAGTGGTAGGGAAGGTAAGCACTCCTCTGAGGCCTGTAATGATATTTTCTTGCATCCTAACACATAAATGAAAGAAACAATCTCTAATGAAAGGAATCGGTTAAAAGACATCGCAATTTTTTTAGCGGCTATAAATGCTAATAGATTTTTGGCAAGGAGGTATATTGACTCTTGGATTATTAATACTTGGAAAAATAAATTTAATATTCAACTCTCCTATTTCAGATTAATTCAGAAAGGTCTCTTTGTAGTTTTCTTTAAAAACAATGAAATGCAAAAAAAAACCCTTGATAGTCCTTTTTGGAATATTGGTGGCTGTGCATTCCGTGTGTTTGCCTGGTCTGCCTCGGTGGTTGTTGAGGAGTTAATTGCCATTTCTTGCCCAAGGTGGATAATTATAAAGGATCCCCCCCTTGAATTATAGAGGATAATTCCTCAGATTTTGGAACCGATGGGTAAAGTCCTAAGGGTCAACGAAACCAAAGTCATTCTTCCCAAATTGGACGCTAGGGTTCTTGTTTCGCTTAACCCCAAAACAGATATCCCCAAAAATCTTAATATTTTTGAGGATTGTGGGGTTAAATCCTACCCTCTGGAAATCTTAGGCGGAGTGAACTCTTGTTTCCTTTGTAAAAGAGAAGGACATTTAAGAAAAAACTACCCAATCATCCAAAAGAAAAATGCTGCTAGAAACTCTCAGCCGCCTGTTAATGGTAAACTGGTGAATGTCGATATCCCCAACCCCTTGCGAGAGTCTAAAAATATAGAAGCTATTGACAAAGGTAGTGCCGAGAATACCATGCCTGGCTTGTCTGGTGGCATGAGGTCCCCGCACCCGATCTCCCCCAACCCGAAGGTTATTTTCTCTCATGGAAACCCTTTCATTTCCCTAGAAGTTGAAGAGGGCACCGTTGAGGCCACCTCAAGTGCTAACACCACTAACCTCTCCAGGCCTCTCCCGAATCAACCCCTCACTAGGAATGTCCTCCTCGAGAAATTGAATGCCCAACAGCTCGCCTTAAGAAAATTAAAAAATCTTATTTCTAAATTTTTTGGGGGACCTGATCCCAAACCTAAAATTATGGATCTTCGGATAAAAAAGGGTTCCAATCAATTTGAGTCCAAAATCATCCCAGAAAATAAAGATTTCAATGGGGGTATTGAGATGCCCAATGACCTTGTGATCCACCATGCAGACCTTGTGAGATGCACCCAAAATGTTTCATCCAATAATAATGTTCTACCGAGTGATGGAGAACTTGTGGGCAAGCAAATGCCCCCGCTTGGTTCTACTCCCTGCGTCGGATTCCATTGCAAAATAGGGCCTTCTCCCAAGCTATAGGAATGTTTCCATGAGGACTATGGCCATCATGATAGCTCCATCCATCCTTTATCTGCTGGAGGTAAGGAAATTGCGTCAATGCCCAACCTTTCTCTGCAGGTGGAAGAGGATTCCAAACCCCCCAAAGACCTTGAATCAGGTTCCACCTGCCAAGACTTAGTTCCAGTTACCATACCTATTGAGGGTGTCACACAGGGGCCTACCAACCAGCCCCCAATAACTAAAAATAGGCCCGAAAGGCCTAAGAAAAATAAGGACTCCTCCTCATTGAAGAAAAGCGATGAGGCCCCCACACACAAAAGAAAAAAAGAATAGTGGAGTTATCCAATCCCCAATGGCTAGGAAGCTTGAAGTTGAGGAGAAACTGCCTAAGTGCTTTGAATAGTTCCAACAGGAGCTGTGTGACAATCCTATGACTGGGGATGATGAAGCTTAATTGTTTGTCTTGGAATGTCTGTGGGCTAGAATCCCCGGACATGAAGTATATCATCAAGCGGTTCTTAAATATGCACAAGCATAAGGACTTTGTGTTACTGCAGGAAACAAAAGTAGTTGGCTTCTCATTGGAAACAAGCCTAAGATTTATCTGGAATGGGGCTGCCTCCTTCTCAACCACACATGATAGGGGCAAGGGGGGATCTTCCATCTTGGTGTAAAATCATTGGACATAGTGGATTAGTGGCAACGGCTGCTCTCCGTGCAATCGGGTTGTTTGGGTCACCCTAAAACTGGACAACCTGGAATTTGGGGTATGCTCTGTGTATACCCCAAATGACTATAAAGAAAGAATCACCTTGTGGCAATGGCTTTCTTCCCTTCCTGTTGTTCCTTGGATCCTTGGGGGAGACTTCAACATGGTTGAGCAAGCAAAGGACAAATGGGGAGGCATTGATATGGCCTGGAAAGGAAATGAAAAATTCTTTTGGCTAAGACTAAAACACAAATTCAAGTTGATTGACCCCATGGAAAAGGACAAGAAGAATTGCAAAAGCATATGGTATACCTGGTGTAATGCCCAAAAGGGAGGCAGTAGAATCTATTGTAGGTTGGAAAAAATTTATGCAAATAAATATTTATTTTACTTCACCCTAGATGAGTCGGGGTCTAAGGTAAGTGTCCTACCTTACACCCTCTCTGATCATCATCCTATCAAGGATAGCTTAGCTTCCATACAGGAGAACGTAAGGAAAAACTTAGAAAAATCCTCTTTCTTCCTTAATTCTCAATTGCTTAAGAACACAGACTGATGTGATGCAATTGCAGCCATAAGGGAGATCAACAAATGGCTCCTTAAAAACTCCACTGCTATTGATAGGTGAAACTCCAATGTGCAAGAATGGAGGAAGCTCTTTCAAACTATGGGTAAGAAATGTGCCTTGGATGCTAGGAAAGAAGAAAAGGGGCTCCAAGAGCAATTATTCAGAGCTGAAACTAGTCTTCAGCTTTGCCCTGATGATATCGGGCTGAATCAAGAGACGACCTTAACAAAGGACAGCTTAAGGAAGATCCAGAACCATAAGGTTAATGGGATAAGAGTTAGGGCCAAATTAAACTGGCTAAAAGAGGGAGACAAAGGTTCAAAGTTCTTCTTTAATTTCCTAAAAGAAAAAAATGCTAGGGAGCAGATTGAGCAGATTTGGGATGGGGAAAATATGTTGATTACTCAGGAGGATCTTCTCAAGCAGTTTACAAGTTTTTTCAAAAATATTTTCTCTTCTGAGGGTGACAGTGAAGCCTCCATAGATGCCAGAAGATCTTTGGAAAGACTAATCCCCAAGAAGATCTCAATAGAGGAGGAAAATAAACTTGTAGCATGTCTTACCAAAGAGGAAATCTAGAAGGAAATCAGTTAAATGAGCAATGACAAGTCTCCAGGTAGTGATGGATTGCCCATTGAGTTCTACAAGTGCTTCTCTGAGTGGGTTAGCAAGGACTTGCTTGAAGTTTAAAAGGAAGCCATGAGTTGTGGTTTCCTAGGAAAGCACATTAACATAGGGATTGTTAAGCTCCTCCCAAAAGGTGGGGACAAAACTCTGGTCAAGAATTGGAGACCCATCACCCTATTGAATCTGTCTTACAAATTTTTGGCTAAGGTCTTAGCTCTAAGACTTGTCAATATCCTCCAAAAACTCATTAGCCCCACCCAAACTGGGTTTGTAAAGGGGAGATACATCTTGGAGAATCTTATAACAAGTTGGGAGGCAATGGAGTGGGCTAAGGAATCTGGTCAAAATGTGGCAATGTTGCTGTTAGATTTTGAAAAAGCTTATGACCGGGTGGAATGGAGTTTTCTAAGAATGGTACTCAAATCCTTTAGCTTTCCTAATGAATTATGTCAAATGGTTGATGTGCTCCTTAAAGATGCAATTTCTCAAGTAGATGTTAACAGTATTTTGTCTCAAGAGATCACACTGGAAAGGTCCAGTCGTCAAGGTTGTCCCTTGGCTCCTGCACTTTTTTTCATTGCCTCAGACGCCTTATCTTATCTGTTAAGAGACCACTCCCTCTCCCCAAGAATCACAGGGATTTCCTTACCAGATGATAATGAACTAATTAATGTTCAATTTTCTGATGATACTTCGCTCTTTATTGAGTTGTTCCTAGAAAATATGGATGCCTTAATGAGGAAGCTTGATTTGTTTTCAGTGGCCTTAGGGGCGGAAATTTCCAACTCCAAATATATTATGCTGGGTTGGAAGGAGGTCCCTCCGAACTGGCTGAAAGAATATGGTTTCCAATGGGGAGGCCCTGGCATGCAAGTTAGGTATTTGGGTATACCCTTTGCGGTCTGCCCAAACCTCAAAGAAATGTGGAACTGGATTGCTTCAAAAATTGAAAGGAAGCTTGACAAATGCAACAGGCAGTATCTGTCCTTGGCAGGTAGGATGCAAGTTTGTCAAAAAGTTCTTTCTTCTTATACTATCTATTTTTCCTCAGTTTGGTTTTTTTGCAGTTACCAAATAAATGAGATCCAAAAAAGGATAAGAGGTTTTATGCGGTCTGATGGTAAAGGTGGTAGAAAGAAGCATGTTGTAAGGTGGGACTGGTGTTGCACTGACAAATTGCAAGGGGGCCTAGGTTTAAAAGATCTGAGGCAACAAGGGATTTCCCTTGAGTCCAAGTGGATTGTGAAAGCGTTAGTTGGAAATGAGCCTTGGAAAGTCCTTGTTAGGAGAAATATACAAGATGCTACCCCTAAACGGGAAAAAACCTAGAAGAATTTTCCCATGTGTGACATCCTCACTAGTAGTCATACAATGAGCCCTATTGGTTCCTTGGTTTTCAAGAGTCTTTGGAGGGCCTGGGAGCTCTCTAAGCATAATACCCATTTAAATTCTCCTAGTATCTCTTTGCCTAACACTACCTATCAGTCCTACAACTCTATTTGGTATAACCTTTATCATAATGGTAAGCCGCTTGCCCTTCTTCAAGGCTGTTTTGCTAGACTTTGGAATCAAAAAGGGATTAAGGTTTTCAGTAACCTTCTTGTTGGTGGTAAGCTTAAAAATTGGGAGGCCTTGAGGGAAAAGTTTGATCTTCCTGCCTCTACGACAAGGACATACACTACCTTGGTTGAAGCCTGTAAAAATTGTCGCTTCCCTGCTAACACAGATAGGGTGATGGATGTTGAGAATGGCCTTGTGTGGAAAAATGGTGGAAGACTATCTAATCTCCAAGCCAAAATAATTTACAAAGATTTAAACACTAGTAATGTTGTTCTTGATCATTGTAACCAATGTTGGAATATTGCTCTTAATGATAAAACTTGGAAGAAAGCTCTCTTGGGTGTTTGGAACAGTAGCCTAGAGCCTAAAAAGGATTGCTTTAAATGGTTAGTGTTGCTTCAAAATTTTCCTTTCAAGTCTAACAAGAATGACATTGATGTTTGTAGCATCTGCCGCATCCCAGAATCTATAACTCATATCTTATTTGATTGTTTCTATGCTAAGGAAATATGGAAATTTTTTTGCTTCAATTTCAAAATATGGGATAATGACAATCTTAGATGGAAAAGTGTTTTATTTTGTCATAAAGAAATGAGTAAGGACTGTTTTAAATTTTGGAATCTCTTATCTGTTGAAATTCTCTGGCACATTTGGAAAGCAAGAAATGAGGAAACTTTTAAGGGCTACAGGAGGGTGCTTACTGAGTCACATAAGAGACTCACTTTTCTCCATGTTGCCTTGCAGGTCGCCCATCACATCGAGATATCACTTCTGCAATTCATAAGGCCTTGCAGGAGTTGCACTGCCACAACCACCTGGGAGAACACTATGTGAGGGCCTACACACCGATTGGACAATAGAAGAATTGAAATCTTTTTGAATGCTCTACAGGAACTCCAAATATCCTTCAATGATGACAGGGATATACTCTCCCTTGCAGCCCGATGACATTTCTCAACTTGGAGGTGCAGTGATATTTGTTGACTTTCTTTATATCGGCAATGTAACAATCTGTAAAAATCTGAAGCATTTTTTGTAAGGGGGCATGATAGTGTTGTTCATACTATAATGGGGGGTTAGTGCAGCAATAGTGCTATTCTTCTCAATGTATTTTTGGTTCCCAAACTATTTCCTATACAAAAAAAATTCATTCTAACTACCTTGAATTTTCACCCATATAATTTTATGTTTTGAATATAATAAGAAGATTTTAGGATAGATATTTAGGGTAGATATTGTATCAATATCTCATTTAAGTTTAGGGTACAAAAGATTAGTGTGCAAAGTTGTCAAAAAAAGAAGTGGTGGTAATTGATTATGTTGTTTTAATGATGCCCCATTCATATAAAGCGTGATCTAAAATATTATAGTTCTTTTAATATAATTGTATACACCTAAAATTGGTCATCACATTTAATTAATTAAATACTAGTTATTTAATTAGTATTTTGACTACATATAAATAAATTCTCAATTTATTTATATTGTTCATTTTCTAAATTCTCAAAATCTAAAAACATATTCTTCTAAATTAATTAAATAAAGAAATTTCCATAAGCTTGTTTTATTTAATTAATCTTCACTAATCTCGATTAGGAATTTGAGCACATGTCTACAACTTTTTTTGCCACCTCACCAAGGTCACATGAAATTAAATAATTCTAATTTTTAATTAGAATTATCTTCAACCAATTTTAAAAGCACATGGCTTATTCCTCACACACTTCCACCAATTTTCAAACACATGGTCTTTTCTTCCCACACTTGAGTTTTCCATCCAAATGACATGTTACCCATTGGTCAAGAGATTCTTCCATCCAAATGTCATGTTGTCTTTGGTCAAGGGGACAACATCTTGATTCTCTCCATCTCCACCATCCATTCTTCTTATTCGAATCTGGATCGTTGATCATTTCCACCTCACCAGATGCTTGGAAAAGGCTATAAATACAACCCTTGGGCATTACATTTGGAATCCACATTTTCAATAGAGTTATTATGCAAGTTTATCATTGGAGCTTTGGAGTATTTTGGAGTCTTATAGTTACATCTAGCTTCATTTTTGCTTTGGATTTACATCTTAGCTTTAAATCTTGCATATAGTTGCATTTTTATGCCTCATCTTGCATCATAGTTGCATTTTAGATTAGTTCATTTTTAGTTTGCATTTGAGCATATGTAGAATCATATATAGATCATTCTAGTTCAATACCATAGCATCCACCTCCACTTGTTCATTTATCACACTCTCCATTATCATTTCCATCACATATTTTCATATAGGATGTAACACCTCTCTAAACCTAGGCTGGTAAGATAGCATTTTTTTTTGATTGGGTATTCTAAATGTTAAATGTTATTATAATGAAGTTAGATATTGTTGATTAAGTGAAAGGTTATCATGATTAGCTATGATGATGTAATTAATTGATATGTATGGTAGTTAACTACAGTCAGGATGTAGTATGTGTTTTCGGCTATGTATATATGTATATGCCAAGTACATGTTATTGTGTATATTATAGGTACCGGTTATCAACTCCACTGGCTACAGGTCCTGAGCGCACCTTCACGAGGATGGTTAACAAGAGTAACATTGGTCAACCCTTGATCTAAACCCTTATCGTGTACCCAGTTGGGTATGATCTCTCTTTAATTAATTAGTGCAAACCTCAGGATACCGTGATTGGTCACATTCCGGAAAAACCTTAATCCTCTATGTGGTCGGCATGTGAAGAGTGTCTGAGCTTTTGAGTTAAATTGCATTTTTCCATAAATTTTAATTTAGGAAATGCATTTTATGATTAAATGGGGGAATTTAATATTTAAAAGGGATAATTGGGCTTATGTGTATTCTGTTTGACTGTAATTGCATGACCTATGTGATTAAATTCATTTAAGAAATTATAAGCATTATTTAATTATTTAATTTTAGGTTGTGCTTATAAAAAGTTAAACTTTGATTTAATGTTGAATGCTAATTTATGCTATAAATTGATTGTGTAAATTATAAATTGGGAAAAAAAGGAAATAAAATAAATTAGTAAATATTAAAAGATAATTTTAATTTGGTCTTTCAAAAAAGTGAAATGGAAAAACGAGTTTAAAAAAGGAAAAATAGAATTCATTTTGGGGAGTAGCATATTTTGGAGAGAAATGTGAGGGAAAAACCCTCTTTTGGCTGAAAATTTGATTTGTTCATTGTGGGAGCAATTGGGCATGAAATTTTATAGAATTAGTTGCATTTGGATAGGAATGGGGAAAGGAAATGATGGTTGTGATTTCGTGATGTGTATGCAAAATTTTTCTCACATGAATTTTTTGCTTGGAAATTGAGGCATTTTATCATTTCTTCATATTTATTTGATTTTAATGGGTTTGAATAATTCTAAATGCATTGGTAGTATGTTAGAATCATTATGTAAATTTTATTTGGTTCAAATTGATATAGTATAATTGATTTTGTGAAATTTTTGAGAATTTTTTCAAATATGGGGTTATCATGCCAAATTTTTAATTGCAGACACAAATTATTATTTTTATGTTAAAAGAATGTTGTTGGGCACATTTAGATCAAAAGGGTATTCTTATATTTTTATTTTCGAATTTTAAAATTTTAAACTTTTTAGAGCTCCATTAATAGTGAAACCTGGTTTTTGTAAAAATTGGGTTTCGTTGAAAACAAATGGTTGTTTTTATGTTAAAAGTGTGTTTTTGGGCATATTTAGATCAAAAGGGTATTCTTACAATTTTGATTTTTGAACTTTGAAATTTCAAGTTTTTTCAAACTTCATCAATGGAGGAACCTGATTATGTGTGAAAATTTGGACTTTGTTTAAAAGTGAAAATTTGTGAATATTATTGCATATTATAATAGAAAATGATAAAAAAATTATATGAATTCTTTGAATAGGATTGTTTCGGATCCGTTTGTTTGTTTAAATTTCTGATTTGCTATTTTAGTGTAAAAATGTGAATAGTGTCATAAGAAGTGTGAATGCCTTGTGTTTTTGGATGTGAATTCCATTGTGAGTTGCACTATTGTTTTGGCTATATCTCCTTGTTTGTTTGGAATGGGATGAACCCTAAGACTAGGTACTAGAGTGAGTCATTGAAGTCATTTATAGTTTATTGAATACCCCTGCATGTCTTTAGTGCTTTTATAGGATAAAGATGGTTGGGAAGACGTTCGCTCGTGAAGCGTGAGACTTGTGTAGTTGTGCATTCTTGTTGTATGGAAGGATGCCAATATTCTTTTATTACATTCATTTGTGCACACGTTATGACTCTCCCTATGCTTGCACTCTAGCATCTAGATCTTATTTGAGTAGCACCCAAAAGATGTATGTTCCTTCCTCTTTTGGTGTTGGGTTTGAATACTATATTCATATCTTGTGGAATGGCTTGCATCTCATTTAATTCATTTTATGAGTGATTGACATATTAATTACAATGTCTTGTATTTTATTAATTCCTCTTATGAGTGATGTGTGTGGCATGTGCATTCCATGTGTGAGTAGTTTGTATGCCACGCATTCCATGTGTTGGAATGTTTTCTTACTTCATGATGATGCATTAAATGATTTATGTAGTTGCATGAATTTTATTCTTCTCCTTGTGTGAATTGAGTTGCTTTGACACATATGTTAGTTGCCCCTAATTGGATTGCCCAACCTTATCTTGAATGGAGTGTATTCATTGTGATTGGTGTGTGTGTAAGCCTTTACCTTGTGCTTGAGTTTTGCTTGAGTGTCTGGGCCGTGTGACTATTTCTATGAGCACGGCGGGGTGGACCTGTGGGTACCACATGGTCGGGTGGCATTGCAAACCACCGTTAGGGACCAGAGATCTCGGCGTGGTGGATCTACTTCGTGTTTGTACACCTCTTTTTTTTGTTCTCTCATGTCTCCTTCTCTTCATGCTTTCTTCTTAGTGTAAAGGTTATAAATGTATAATTTTAGGACCTTGAGTCTTAAGCTTGTAATTGTAATATTGTTATGGGACCTTTCTCATGAAATATTTTGTAATCAAATAATAATGAGAATATTGTTTTGGTGACTCAGTGTTGGTGCTGAACACATGTTTATTGTTGTATTTTATTTTCTAATTGTTGCAAGTTGGTTGAATGATTATAGGTATCTCATTTGGGTTTTAAAATGAATTTAGTATCCTTTGTTATCCTTCTCTTGTGTGGTGAGAAATTATGCATGTCTAGGAAGGTTTTGCGAGGGCTTGGGTTGTGTATTTTCCTTCTTTTTTTAGTCTACAAAAGTTCTAGCGCATCGTCGCTTTCTGTTTGTTGTTTTGTGTCACTGATGTGAAGTTCTGGAGCAACAGGTTCCGGAGCCATAGGTTTTGTAGCTGGAACTTCCGTAGCTGGAACTTTTGTAGTTGGAAGTTCCGTAGCTGGAACTTCCGTAGTTTGAAGTTCCGTAGCTGGAAGTTCTGTAACTGGAAGTTTCGGAGCAGGAAGTTCGAGAGCAAAATTTCTGGAGCTATTTTGTTTGCTTCTGTTTGGATTTTTTTTTTCTCTGGTGGGTGGATTAGTCATCTCTTTTGGGTTGTGTTCGGCCATGGTTGGCCATGTAAGTTGTTGATTTATTGTATTGTAAACTACTTTTTTTTAAAGTTATTCTTTATGTTATAAAAAAAGATTATTTGGTCCTTTTTGGCTCTTACCCTTCGGGGTTGCGTAGTGGGATGTTACATAGGAAATGCATTAGTTTGCATATTAAATATCAAATCTCATTTCCTAAGTTGTCATTTTAACAACCATTGTGCACATAGAAATCTGAGGGCCAAGGTTTAATAAATCCTTAGGAATAGAGGACAATGAGATGTTCTCAAAATAGTTGTTGAAATTGCTAAATAGAGTAGTTTACTTGCAAATCTTTGATATAAATCTTTTCATTAAGGTTTGTGTTGATACTAACTTTACACATTTAACACACACACAAAATGGCACCCACCATGGGGCCTTGCCCCGTTTATTTTTAACATGCTAGAAAATTTATGTTCACAGGTTCGGACGTGAGACTTCTGGCACTTCTTGCACCCGTTTTGGCGCCTCTTGCACCTGTTTTGGTGCCTTTTGCACCTGTTTTGGCACCTTTTGCACCTGTCTTGGGGCCTTTTGCACCTGTTTTGGCACCTTCTACACCTATTTTGGTGCCTTTTGTCTATGTTTTGGTGCCTTTTGCACTTTCTATGGCACTTTTTGTATTTGTTCTGGCGCCTTTTGTAGTTTCCCTATTTTTCACTAAATCTGAAGGCTAATACTTTGTGTTGTTGTCTTGCAAGTTTCCTAGATTCACTGTCAAAGACTCAAGCATAAACTATTGACATATTATAGGAGCTGGAAGTAATTTACTTGTTTCCTTTTGGTTAAGTTAGGAACATAGCTTAATTAAAAGGTTAATGAACACCATGTATTTTGTGCTTGATGGATGGTAGGCATATGCTCTCCCCTTAGTTGGGTGACCAAAAATCCAAACCCATTCATGTTTATCTGTGAGTGTGAGTGGAGTATATAGCATGTGTTTTCTCTTTATTCATGTGGAATAAAGATTGATCAAACTAGGGGTATACTTTCTTGCT
>VDFB02144388.1:0-52632 GCA_007258455.2 Sequoia sempervirens
TCACTTTCTCCTTACTATTTCTAATTATACACACTAGGCATTGGTTCTTTTCTTGGATTTACACATCACTTTCTACTTCCTATTTCTAATTATACACACTAGGCATCGGATTGAATAGGAATAGGACATTCTAGATAGTCTAAGGCACTTTGTATTCAATCAAATGAAGAATCTTGCACATTGGAGAGCAACAATCACCAATTTAGATGTAAAAGAAAGAAATGTAGAGATTATAGTAGGGAGACGAATTGTACCTCCTCTTGCTTGGAACTGAAGAATCCTCATGTATAAGGTTTACACGAGGTGTTGAAAGAAAGTAGATCCTTCTAAGATTGCCTTTCTAGCATGTGATCGACCATCCTCAATCAACAATCCTCCTTCATTCATTTTTGAAGTCATTGAAGTGTCTTTGGCATTGGATAAAGAACCACTTGATCATATAATAGGTGATCATGGCAACAACAATGAAATTCACCTCTTCCCCTGCCTTGGGGAAATAATATTGGTACCCTTGCATTTTAAGTTCGACATGATTTATGAGATTTCCAAAGTTTTATTTTGTCATGTCCCTTTTTCAAAATAAATATATAAAGTAGAATAATTTAATAATAATATTTTAAGTTGGTTCAATAACCTTTACTTTGTAAGGATAAATTAAATATTATTATTTTAATAAAGTGACCATCTAAATGGAACATCATAAGGCCTCATATAATATTTAATTTAAAAAGTGTTTTTAAACATTCTATGAGGGTAAAGGAAATTCAGTGCCGAAAGTGGCGCCAACTACAAATTCAATATTTTGGGGCCCAAAGGGGATTTATAAAAGGGGGGTGGATGGATCAAATGGATCATCCATATTTTTTTAATCAAATCGTTTTCTAAACATTTGTGTTCATGCAAGGATGAAAAACTTTGGTTTGTAGGAATTTGAAGGACAAAAACCCTCTTGGTTTCTATTTGGCATTGGAGGACGAAATCCCTTTAGTCCAAGTGAGGTGGTTCCATCCAAGGATCACATTTGTGTTAAAAGTTCACAATTTATCTTTAGTTTCAGTTTGCTAGAGTGTTGTTACAATGCTTGGTCATTGTGATAAGTATTAATTTTTTATTTATGATTCGGTTTAGCTGGCTGAATAATATTCATAAGGGTTTGTTGTCATTGTCACAAGGCATATTCACTGTTCACATCAGTATTTTTAAGTGTCAGATTGTTGTCATATCATTTCAACATTTGGAAATATAAGGGTTTCATCATTTGGTGTTGTTACACAAGTTTAGTCACTGTTTACAACTGCTGTCATCGTTATATCAGCCTTTATAGTCAGATGTGTTGCAATATTCATGATAGTTTGATAAATGAGGATTTCCTAATCTCATTACTAATATTAATATTCCTAATCAACATTTAATTATTGGAGTTTGGCATCTACATTTTATATTCTATATTTATTTCAGCTTTGTACAAATCAGGAAACTGCATATTTCCTAGGATTTCTGGTTAGGGACATTACAGTGGTATCAGAGCCTTGATCTTTCTAGCTTATAGGGATAGATTTAACTTTTAATATAGCCTAGTGAAAGGGAAATCATATTTTATCAAAGGGAATGAAGAAAGTTATAGGATTTAGGTGAAGAAATAGAAGAAATTATGGGGGACATTGAAAGGAGAATGCATAAAGATGAAATACTTTTTTTGTATAAAGCCATCAGTCAAGGTTAGAAGAATTTGGAAAGGACAATACAAAGGTCCATGGTAGAGCTAGTGCAAGCCTTGTAGAATATTAATCAGAATAAAACAAATCAAGGAGAAGGAAGCTCTTCAGCTAATGACTGGACTTCACTCAACCCTCCTTCCAAAACCTTTTGAGGAAAAAATTGTAAAGAGAAGAGGAATGTAATGTCCCCATTTTCGTGAGCATCAGAGTTCGTAAGGATTAGCCTATCATTTGACCCTCGTAGGCTAACAGTTATGGATAGGGGGTCTTCTGTGGCAGTTACCCGGTGATTTGGGACATTACTCCTCAGCTGGATTCAGGTTTTGGCCTTTGCACAAGTTATTTGACTCAGATTGGCACACTTACTATTTATAGTAATTTACTATTTTAGGAGAGTCAGGGTTTCCAATAATAGCAGGGCACTTGAACAGAGCATATTTGCAGTATCGACCGTTGATTGGACCTTTGTAGTTGTTTCAACTCAATGGTGTGTACTTACTATTTATAGTAAGTCAGCTATCAGGAGTTACTATCTTTGGCAGGGCGTCTGATCACTCAGAGTTTGGCAAAACTGACCTTGGTTTTAGTTGGCATGGCTAACGGATGCATATTTATGGAGATATTAATATTTAATGTGTCATTAATGATTTTAATTAAAAGGGTTATAATATAAAGTTATAAAATGACTTTATATTAAAAAGGATTATAATATAAAGTTATAAATTAACTTTATATTCGAATGGGGCCAATGACACATTAAAAGTGTATTTAATGATATTAATTAATTATGTGCACATAAACCAAGGTAATGAGAAGGCATTAAATGCAAATTGAAGATTATAATATTTAAATGATTTTTAAAAAGCCAAATTAGGTCAATTTTCTCAAAGAGGCTATAAAAGCTTTCAAAGGGCAAAAATAATTCATTATGATATGATTATTTGATTGAGCATTTGTTTTGATGAGAATTTCTCTGAGAAGGAGAAGCCTAGGGTTTCTGTCTCTCAAGCCATTAAAGAACAATAAACTCTTTAGTGTTGCAGCCATTTGAGGTGGTGAAATATCCATTGAATTTGGCATTCAGGAGAGCTTCATCCAGAAGTTCTATTTGTGCTTAAAGGTGAAGATTTTATTTAGGGTTTGAAGATTATTGAAGGTCTTTCAAGTGCAGATCCGAAGATTCATCATTGGCAGCCGTTAACGATCAGTTTCCAAGCTTTGTGTTGGCTGCTACAGTGACGCGTGAACAGTACCCGCGCTACAGTGATGCGTGAACAGTACCCATGCTACAGTGATTCGCTACAGTAATTTGCTACAGTGATGTGCTTGGTTGGTGTTGCTTCATCGACATTTTGAGAGGGTTTCTATTGCTGTGATCATTTCCAGAATTTGCCAGTATGCTGATATGAAGTCTGCTGTAGCTGATTAGAGGGTTTCAAGGCATGTTTACCTGTGAGTTCATAAATTGTAACTACTAGATTTTTTGGGTATTGTTGTTTTAGATAATAGGGGTTATTTTATGAACTGGGTTGTCAATACATTATGAAAATAATGAGTATTTAAGCTGGTATAAAAATCTGGAATTTTCAGCTGTGTATTTCCAATGCAATTTCAGTTTTGAATAAAAAATTATTATTGCAACATCTCCTATTTTGCTGCATTATATTGTTGTATCAAACCATTGGCAATATATGATCAAAACACAAAGAAAAGTACAAACCCATCAAACACAAGACAAAAAACTTTATTATTCAGCATAGTTGGGGTTGAGAGACACCTGGTCTCTTACAAGGAACATGGAGAAGAAGAGCCCCATTCACATATAATATGATTTGAGACATTTCGTGATGAATACAATGATCTAAGATGGGAAGTACAGGATGGGTTGACTTTCTGAGAGTTTTGTGATCTAAGGATGGAGAATGGTTCAAGGAGAGGGAGAACTCAACAAAATCAGCCCTGCAAAGACATAAGAATGTAGAGGAGGAAAAATAAAAAGTTAGAATTGGAAGAAATTTTATGCAATAGGAGCCAAAGAAAATGTTATTGGAAAAAGAAGAGAGAAAGGAAATAGAGGTCTAACAAACTATAAAGGAATCCACCATGGAAGTTGAAGGTAAGGATCTTTTATAGAAGAAAAGATATTCTATTGACTTCTAATAAGTTTGTATGCTAGCCAAATATTTATGTTAATGAAATTAAGGAGGAACATACAATACTCGTTGAATGCCAAGAGTCCATATGGAAAAAGATGTTCTTGTCCAAGAACTCCTTGTCAATCTTCCAAAGAGTGAGTTGTTACCTTATGTGATTGATTTTTAGAGTAACGATGTTGTGCATGCAATTGAGAAGAATGTTATGGTTGATTCTAATTTGAAATCTTTAGTCAAGGATGGTTGTTGATGCAAATCTCTCAAAAAATTCTAAATCAACAAAAGAAGGTGCACACTTTGATTACAGCCCAAGGTCTGAAAAATATAATAATAGCATAGATTTATTGCTCCATACTATTTTATTACAATATTTTTGTCATTGTGGAAAGCACTTTAAGAATGGTGAGACACTTGATGTTTGTGTGGACCATGAGGATTTTCTTAGTGAGAAGTATAAATATTTGCAACTTATGTTAGGGATGAATCTAAAATGATTGTGGCCTTAGTTCATAAAATACTAAAAGATTAGGTAGAAGTTGTTTTTTCCATTTCCCTTTGAAATATGCTAACCAATTTTTTCGAAGGAATTACACAACATAAACCAGCAATAGCCAACTGGATTAGCGTTAGCATCAAACTGAAAACCAAGCTTAAAGGAACTCGACGCCAAGAATGCACACTCAATCCAAATGATGGAAAGGTGCTGTCATATGGCGGAGAAATTAAAGAACAGTACTTGAAAGAAACTACTCAACGTCAAGAATGTGCACTCAAGATCCCACTGAGGGCGAGGTGCTAACATATGACGGAGTGATTACTTAAAATCTAAGTTATCGGTTCGGGTTCGGGGACGGGTTCGGGTACGAGAACCCGGTACGTGGGTACGGGCAAAATTTTTTTAGGGGTTTGGGTACGTATGGGTACGTGTGTGTATATATATATATATAATTTAATATATTATAAATCTATATAAATGTATTATATATACAAAAAAATAAGAGAAATATAGATAATTGTAAAACTAAATCATTTCATAGTATGATACTTGATCATTGATCAATGCCAAATGCCAAAGATAAATATTCACGATCATTGATCATTGATTGAACAAGATTCATCATACATTTACCCTGGCAAACACATTCCCAGGTCTGAGATATTTATAAACTCATTGTATTACTTGTAACTGCTGTTCATTCTATTATCTGGTGTTATAAATCAATGTATTTGCTGCTACAAATAGACTGTGAGAAGTTGTAAAAGATTATAACCTTGTCTCAGATTGAGTACAGACTTTCTTCTATCTGTTGTTAATTTTCTGAGGATTAACTTCATACATCAGTTCTAAATAGAACACAGGAAGTTCTTGCAATAAGTCTGAATATGCTTAGTAAACTATGAAATGATCAATGCTGTTTTAGGGTTAGGAGGAAAAAAAATTTTAAAAAAAAGAGTTTTTTAATCAATTTTGCTAAGTTAGCGAATTGGAATCGGAATCAGAATCGGGTACGTGGGTACGATACGGCAATTTTTTTTGGGGGGTTGGGTACGGGTACGGTACGTCTGTACAAAAAACATATAAAAATAATAAATATATACATATTCCTTAATAATATAAAATATAATAATTGTATAATATATTAATAATATAATAATATACAAATTTAGAAATTAATAACATTTTGAAACATATAAATTAATTATAATAATTAATATATGTTACATGTATAATTATTATTTTACTAAAATTAATAAAATTATAAAACAATGAAATATAAAAGTTAATTTAAATTATATTAATTAAATTATTAATGTATTTATATTATTATTTTAGAAATTAATGAAACATTGAACAATGAAATATATAATTTAATATAAATATATTATTTCTAAATTTATAATTTACAATTTGAAATTTCGAATAGTAATAACTAATATTTAATATTTTACATTTTATCATTTATTGTTAATTTATATTTTATATATTTATATAAATGATTTAAATATATTTCAAATTTGAAATATAATACAATTGAATGTATTTATTATTAATTCATTTATATATATTAATATATAATTTTTATTATAAATGTAATATTTAAATGTTTTAGTTTTAATCAATAAATTAAAATATTTAAATATTCGAACTGAAGACTAGGTTAAAAATTGCAGAAAAAAACGAATGCCTTCTCTGTCCGTCGCTACTTCTGCTCTGCCCGTCGCACTCTACCCGTCGTGCCCTAGACTCTTCATGACGCGGAATGCAGAAATATCATCGCACTGTTTTGTCTTTTTGCCTGCCCTTTCTTTCGTGCCCCTAATCGCATTGACATCGGTGGCGGAGGGAAAAAGCGATGAGGAAAATGACGCTCAGAATCGATCCAGATTTGCCGCATCATGTTTAAAAATGGCGATTCGGCTACTTAGCAATTTTGGGCTCTTTTTTTTAAACTTGGCCCATGGGTTCGTCTGGGTTGAGTCTGGGTTAGATGCTGGAGTACGCCGCGAGTGGCGCGCCCGGTAGCTTAAGTGGAATACGCCGGTTGGCGCACCGAACCTGGCGAACCCAAGTGATGGTAGCACTTCTACCAACCTGCGTACCCGCAGGCGAACCCGAGCAGTGCGATTGCAGGAACGGGTTCGAGGCACGTAGTGCGAATCGGTAACCGCGGCTTAAAGAGTGAAACTAGTAGGCGGATAACCCGACCATGAAGCTACAACAATCTGAATTCATCCACATTTTAGCATCCCTGTGAGAATAGTGGGATTCACCACTTGAGAATGGGTACAATGATATAACAAGTTCTTTCTCCTTGGTAAAAGATCGAGGTAATTAATAGGAAAATAAACAAGTAGTTGCAGCAACTAACATAGGTTGGATTAGTACTACTAATCAAAACCTTACAATTCAAAAGGCTGCGAAACATGTATTACAATGATAGAGAAATAAGACTAGAAGAAGAATGAATTCTAATGATGTTCCTTTACTCTTCCAATGATAGAATTATGATCAAAACAAAGCATATGAATCGATATAAAATCGAGACTGCGGAATTCGATCAGCAAGCTGTAATCAATAAATTGTTCATAACTTCAACAAATTACCTCGAATCAAGAAGCGAAGCCCAAAGAGTTGCTAGAGGATAGGTGCCTAAGTTCTAATGGAGAAGCGGCGAGCAAATGTCCTCATTTATTTCCTTATGCATAGTTCTCCGCCCGAATGAGTACGGCCTAGAAAAGAGGCGATTTTGTCTTTAAAATCAAGACACCAAAATAAAATCTGCAAATTGGTGGAAGGGGTGCCTTGGGTGTAGAAATGGATAGGTAAAAATACCCACAAGCAAAATAAATTTAAACTCCAAGAGCAAAACCTCCTTAATTTTTGTAGATGCATGAGCCTTCAAAAATGAAATCTCATAAAACTTCAAGCTGATGAGGGCACAATTGCAGCATAGATGCGTATGAGGAAGCAACAAAGTCCAACTAGGTGTTGTTTCAAACCGCGAGGGAATTGGTTAATGGCTAGGAGGTAACATCCTGAAGCAAGGACGATTCAATTTATTCAATGACATAGGTATGATAACATGAATGGATCGTGACTCGGGCAAAATCCTTCATTAAATAGAGGCTCACAAAACTCTTCAAATTCTTGAGAAAGCACACCAAAAGACAAAGGAGTCTTTTCAAATTTCAAAACAATTAACTCCAAGATGGTGTCCCTTTTTTATATTATGAATTTCACTTTATTTTAAAAGTATCTCTTTTAAAGAGATCCCACTTATTCCAAGGCATTATGTTTTTATCAATAAATATAAATCACCTCATGAAATCACCCTTCAAGACCCTCTTTTAAACACAACTTAAAGTTGTTCTCCTAGGCCAAGGGTCAAAGCAAGGAATTATAACCTCAATGCCTTTATTCATCATAAAAATGCCTTAGAAGTCGGACATGAATTGCCAAATAATTGCTCCAATTGGAAATGATGTATCTTGAAACCAAAAACTCCATCTGTATAAATGGGATTTACTATAAATAGTAAACTCGGAAATGCCAAGAACCTCAAAGTGGAAACCTAATTTTACCTCAAACAAATACATAGGCTTCGGAATAAGTGATGTGTGAGCAATCTTGATGGGAAGGGGACATTACGCCCTTTATTCAATGTCGAGGTGACAACCTTAGGGTGAGATTAGACAAATAAAAAGATGTTTGATAAACATTTTTGTAAAGTGTCTTTTAGTCAGATTTTCCAGCTAGTTGTATCAAAATAGTGTAGCAAAAGAGCATGGTATTAACTTATATTTCACATAAGGCAGCTATTAGGTAAGCTTGAATTTCAGAACAAAACAAACAACAAGCGAGTTTGTGATTTGGGCGGATGGACATCAAACTTCCAAGGATGATTTGGGATCTTGGACAAATAGAGATTATCATTTGAGAAGAGTCAAAGCTATTGGATTTGCATTAGGAAGGACAAACAATTTTAGGAAAGGTATATTGTCATATCTCCTTTTCAAAATAATTTAAGGAAATAATTTAATAATAATATTTTTAAAGTTGGACTTAATAGATTTAATTTAAGAACTAACTTAAATGTTTATATTAAAAAAGTGGGTACTGTTTAAATGGAACATCATTAAACCTTATGTAAATATTTAATTTAAAAATGTTTTTAAAAACTTTTGTAAAAATTTAAGAGGAAAATTCAAATTTAAGGGAGCCCAAAGGGAATTTATAAAGAGGCGAGATGGATCAAAGAGATCCATGTTTTGTAATCAAAATTCTTTTTTTAGAACACTTGTGTTTATCTTCTCATCAGAGACTGAAAAACCCTTGGTGTCGGCAATTTGGAGGACAAATATTAGATAGAAATAAATGGTATAGTATAAGTTATCATGGAAAGAATCATAAGAATGGAGAGAAGGTGAAGAACAACTTGTAGCAAAGGGCATATAGATCCTTTCTCTCAAGGTTGTCTACTCAGAATATGGGATCTAGGTGATTGTTTGAGACACCTCATTTTAAAATTTGAAGTGGAGTAAACAATGGGTTTTTCATAAAAAGTTAGCATTTGGTTAGTTCATTATCTATCTATGAAGCATTAAGTTAAGAAATCTATAGAATTAGAATTTCATCTGTTAGGACATGCAGGTCACTCACACAAAGGAAAAGATATCTTAGTAAATGGCAAAGAGATCATGTTGCACTTATAAGAAGTTTTTTCCTATCCATGGAGATACTTCAAAGACATTTTATGCAGACATGTTGGAGTCCATAATAGGAAGACAAGCAAAGAAGTCATTTTGCAAAAGTTGGCTTGAGAGGCTTGAAGAGTTATGCGATTTGAAGAAACAACTACTTGTAACAAAAATGAAAGAGTGCAAATCCTAATAGAGTTGGATAGCATGAAAAGGCTCATTGAAGAAAAGCTGACTCCTAAGTTTGAAGAAGCGTTCAAATTGAGGAAAAAAAAAGACATAATAGTTAGGCGGTTATTGCCAAGATCGAGCGTAAAATTGGTCTTGCATATTTGCAAGTAGTTAAGAAGTCTTAGAAATAATGAAATCAAAGTATATGCATTTGATAAGAAACAGGGATATTGCCATCAATTTTGCAACAAAGGGCTTAATCATATTTGAGGAAATGAGGAAAATTTTGATGAACTCATTTTGGAGCTTAATTCAACCCATTTGTCACTTCACAAGGTAGAAGAACAAGAAGTTGCTATAGTAATTTTTAGGGAGCAAGAGGTTGAAGCAAGGGTTAAGGAAAGCAAGCAAGCAACTGAAGAAATAGATAGTCTTAGAAAGGAGCTTGAATTAGCTCAAGTAGGAAAAAGGCAAGCCAAGGAATCTATGAATTTTTTGTATGGTTCTACATTTAGCTATTTCTGGAGTGGACACAACCAAGGCTTTAGTGTTGACCCCTAAGGCATGTTGGTATTAATGTCAAATGCTAAAGTACTCTTGCAGCTATAGGACTTCTTGGCATTATAGTGAAATATTCAGTTTGTCTATTTGTCATATTGGGATAATATGTTTTGGTGCATAAGGCTTGTGGTTTCTTGATTAAACTTTGGTGATTCTTGGATATTGCTATTTCTCCAAAGGCATAACATTACTTTACTGGTCTTGGATTAGAGATTGGCTCATATGTTTCTTCAAGGTAATGATAAAGTCTTTTTATGTACACCATTCTTATTACCTTCTAAGGTAATATGTTTGCATTGACTACTATCGGCATATGAAATTGGCGAGCTATTTATACCATGCATTGTTTCACATGGTCGACATCTCTTGAATAAGGCATTTGTTGACTTTATACTCCTAATGAGTATCGGGCATACTAAATATGTGTTAAAGTTATCCTAAGCCGTCGGGTATACTAAAGATTTTAAAGCTTATTTTCAAAGCTTGGTAAAAGGCATTTGATATTTCATTATTTCAAAGCCCTCATTAGGGCACGACAGGCAGAAAATCACATGAAGAGTATGTTCAAGGTTTGCAATGATCAGGTGGAATGTTGTCGTCAGCTTGAAGTGACAAAGCTTGAATACATTGGGTAACAGTATTTTTCAGTTTTTTTTATTTGACAGTTATTTGTTGAAGGCTTAATCATGCAGCGGTAAACATTTTTTTTGTTCTTTTGATGAAACTGTTGATTCTTCAGTTGATATGTAAATAGAAAAATGGACATGCAGTTTAGATGGCTAATTTTGGTTACTATTTTCAAACCCCTATCTGGGTCTACAGGTGTTTAGATTTGTTTACTTCACAAAGCAGATTTATTTCGATTGTTGTTGGTAATCTTTGCAAAAGAAACAGATTTTTTTGTTTCTCCTGTTATTGGTCGTTTTTTGTTCTCCTGTTGTGGGCAGTTTCTATAACTGAAAACTATTTTGATTGGCAGAGAAAAAGATGAATATAAAAAAGTAGTGTTTTGACACTATGAAAAAAGTTTTTTTTTTTTTTTTTGAAGAGGAAATAAGGATCTATCAGTTGAGACAGTATTTTGAAATTATAATGCAAAATAAGTTGTAAAATACATTTAATATTTTGAAGACTCCCATTATGAGTTTTCAGGATATTAATGTATTGGTCTTCTGAAATTGATGGTTATACGGTGAAACAGAGTAATCCTTTGTATCTTACTTTCTCTATTGTTTGTAATTAAAATATACATGCCAGTGAGGCACAAGTTATCATTGCTAGTGAGGCATTCTTGAAAAGCCAGTGAAGCATTCTTGAAAAGCCAGTGAGGCATTGTTTTATTGCCAGTGAGGCATTTGAAATCTATCAGTGAGATAGTATTGCCAGTGAGGCATTTGAAATCTATCTGTGAGATAGTATTGCCAGTGAGGCATTGTAAAGAAAAAGTTTTTCAGATTAAGTCAGTGAGGCATCATTTTTGGAGTGGTTTTTCTATCCCTAGAGGGTTTTCCACTGGTCATTTTTTTTGTCTTATGGTCTCATTGCTTTGATGTGATAATGTTTCAAGACTGTGATGATCTTTGGTTTGCTTTAATATTTCTTATTTCAGTTCTTTAATGATTGCATTCAATTCATGAATGTATTTATCATTGAAATATTAAGAGCATAAATTATTCAATTCTTTTTCAAGGCAAAAGTTAAAACTTGTTTAAGACACTGATTCACCCCCCCCTCTCAATGTCTTCTTCACTCCAACATTTAGAAGCAATAATTCTTAAGGAAATCAAAGCTCAAAATAAAAGTGATTTTGCAGTGTTAGTTTTATGATCATATTAATAGCACAAAAATTTAATTCAAAAAATAACACAATAACACAACAGATACCCTGGGAAAACTCTCCACTTGAGTGGGAAAACTCTCCACTTGAGGGAGAAAAACCCAACAACAATATATCACTTATATATTGAATTGTCAATACAAATTATCTCCTTTACAAGGGCGAATATGAGGGCCAAACAATAGCACCACAAACTGATGCAAACACAACAACACAATGATGCTATATGCTGAAGATGAGACTCAGCCTTCAACTAAAACTCAAACTGCTCTTAGATAGAAATCACTTTCTCCTTAGATGATTCGCACTTCTCCCAAAAACATAATGTAGAATTGAATATGAATCATGATGAACAATGAGATCCAACGAATATATATATACAATGGAGAGAAGGGATATGTCTCTTCAAATCATGTCGGCCTCCTTGGAAGAACACGTCTCCACTAAAGAGGTCGTCCTCTTTGAAAATCGCGCCTCCTAAATAGAAATAATGTCATCCTTGAGGATAATTGCGCCTCTTCATAATAATGTGTTTGCTTAACAAATAGATGTCTTTACAAAAATTGTACCTCTTGAGTCTTAATAAATTAAATAGCTGAAAGCTAAAATTTAATTTATTTCATATTAGGAGATCGCTGGAAGGAGCAGCCCGTCGCTGCTAAAACATCAACACTCCCTCTTAGCTATGGATGATACTTCTAGCTGCACAAGACATATCACCTCATCGTGATGTCTACCACTATGACTACAATCATAAGTGGAAAAGTAGAATATCACCTCATCATGATATTTGATATCACCTCAACATGATATCAACCATAATGGCTACAATCATGTATGGTATGTACAAGTGTTCATCACTTGCGTGATGTTGTCACCTCAACATGACTTTCACCATGGCTCTCCCAGAGGGTGAAATACAAGTACAAAAAAAATCATCACAGACTCTCTCACGTGATGCTGTCATGGAGTCACACACATGACATCCACCATGACTCTTTCAGAGGGTGGAATCAAGGGATTTCACCTCGAACTTCTCTAACAGAGAAGAATTCATTAATCAAGGGATTTCACCTCGAACTTCTCTCATAGAGAAGAACTCGTTACCAAGGGATTTCACCTCAAACTTCTCTCACAGAGAAGAACTCATTACAGAGGATCACTGATACTGAGACTCTTTCTCAGTTAAGGCTGGATTCTCCACCATACCAAGCTTATCTCGAAAGTACACAAACTTTATTCTGGAGAGGGGCTTGGTGAGAATGTCTACCGTCTGCTCATCAGTGTTGATATACCTCAATTGTATAGTTTTCCTCAATACCATATCTCTGATATAGTGGTATTTGATCTTAACATGCTTGGTTCTATCATGAAACACGGGATTGACAAAAAGCTTCACACAACTCTGGTTATCACAATGAATGATAGTAGGCTCCATTGATTGTCCAAACAATCCTGCAAGGAGCTTACGAAGCCAGATTGCTTCCCGAGCTGCCATACAAGTTGCAATATACTTTGCCTCTGCTGTACTCAATGCCATAGATGACTGCTTCCTGCTGCACCAGGATATCATAGCAGATCCCAAACTGAAGCAACATCCAGAGGTGCTCTTCCGATCAGTAACACTCCCTACCCAATCAGAATCAGTATAACCATGCAGCTCCAAGTCCGCATCTGAAGAATATCTCAACCCATATCCAACTGTGCCTCGCAAGTATCTTACGATATGTTTAGCTGCAACAAGATGTATCTGTCTCGATTCACACATGAACTGAGTAAGTGCACTCACAACATAACATATATTTGGTCTAGTGTTAACTAGATACATCAAGGACCCAATCAACTGCCTGTACATTGTAGGATCCACTAAGTCTGAATTAGTTGCAACCTCCTTCAATTTATGTAGGTTGGTCTCCATAGGTGTAGACATGGATTTGCAATCCATCATAACCTTCCTTGACTTAGAATCATCTCATCTGGTTTCTGCCGGACTTCTAAGCCAAGGAAGTAATGCATAAGCCCAAGGTCCTTCATCTCAAATTTAGAAGCGAACTCCTTTTTACACTTGAGAATAAGGTGATCTTCTCTAGTAAGAATCAAATCATCAACATACAAAACCAAAATCAATGCTTCACCATCAATTACTTTAAAATACAGACTTGAGTCCGCATCATTCTTAGAGAAGCCCAAGCTTGACAAGTATCGATCAATCCTTAAGCACAAGGAGCCTGCTTAAGACCATACAGGGCCTTCTTTAGCCTGCAAACATGAGACTCCTTCCCATGTACCTCAAATCCATTAGGTTGCTTGATATAAACTTCTTCCTCGATCACACCATTTAGAAAAGCTGTCTTCACATGCATTTGATGAATCTTCCATCCTCTAGATGCAACAATGGCAATGATGGTCCTAACAGAAGTATAGCGAGCAACAGTAGCAAATGTTTCTTCGTAATCAACTCCCTCTTTCTGTGAAAACCCTCGCGCCACGAATCTTGCCTTGTACTTCTCAATGCTCCCATCAGCTGCATGCTTGATCTTGAAGAGCCATTTTGAAGATACCACAGATTTGCCTTCGGGTCTAGGAACAATGTCCCAAACATCGTTCTTGAGAATTGATTGGTACTCCTCAGCCATAACATCTCTCCAAACCTTTTGACTAGATGCTTCCTCAACATTGGAAGGCTCAGATTCAATGATCTGACTCATCAAGGCAACATAATTGGAGAACTTATGCGGCCTTTTACTTTGAATGTACCTCTAGGAGCTGCGAACCTTTCTGCCTCCTGCATTGTTTGCCTAGCCGAAAGAGGTCTTTTTTGTCCTAATCACAATATCGATAGGCTCATCAGTAGGTTCCAAGGGCTCAACTGGATCAACATCTTCCTTCGGTTCTGAAGTCTCCCTCTGAATCTTAGGAGTATGGTCAACTTCCATATCTCGAGGAGACCCATCATTGTCAATCTCCACATGAGTTCCCTTGGATCTTCTAAATGCAACATCTTCCTCGAATGTGACATCTCTACTGATCTCAATCAATTTCTGACCTGGAACGTATATCCTGTAGGCTTTTGATGTCTCATTGTAGCCCACAAATATTCCCTTCTTGCCAGAAGGCTCGAACTTTGTTCTCTTTTCCTTTGGAACATGAACATAGACAGGACATCCAAAGATCCTTAAATGGCTAACCTCTTGCTTCTTTCCTGTAAAGGCTTCTTCCGGAGTCATATTCTCCAAGACTTTGTGAGGACTTCTATTTTGAACATATGCTGCAGTCCTAGAAGCTTTTGCCCATAAGAAGTTTTGCAGATCCTGGTCATGGATCATGGCTTTTGCTGCTTCCATGATCGTCCTGTTCTTTCTCTCTGCAACACCATTCTATTGAGGATTATAGGGGACACAAAACTCCCTCTTAATCCTAGCATCAACACAAAAATTTTGAAAGCTGCTAGAGGTGTATTCTCCTCCATTATCAGATCTGAGGACCTTGACTCTTTTACCGGAAAGATTCTCTACCAGAGCTTTGAACTCCTTGAACCTTTCTAACACTTCCTTAGACTCTTTAGTTTTGAAAAAATAAATCCAAGTCTTTCTAGAGTGGTCATCAATAAAAAGAACATAATACAAGAAACCACTCGAAGAAGGAACAAACATAGGTCCACATAAATCAGAATGAATAAGGTGTAAAATACACTTAGATCTACTTTCTCTACTATGGAATGAAGCTTTTGTATTCTTACCCATTGCGCAGCCTTTGCAAGTTCCTTCATGCTCTTGATTGAACTTAGTAAGTCCCGTAACCATCTTCTCCATGATAGGTAAGGCTCGGAAGTGTAAGTGAGGCAATCTTCGATGCCAAAGATCACATACGCTTGAAGAATCATGAACTAATGCCTGAAGTGGATGCATGCATAGCCTATAGAGGCTTTCATGTCTAAAACCAATTTCTTGAGCATCCTTGAAACTAGAATTCTCCATCCACACAAGTACTTTGCCTTTGGAGAAGGCAACTTGATATCCTTTATCTTCTAGGGCTGAAATGGAGATGAGATTGCGCTTGATTCCTGGAACATAAAGAACATCGCTCAACTGAAGTGTGATGCCGGAATCCAAATGAAGGGTAGAGGTCCCAATCCCTTTCATGGAGTAGCTAGCATCATCTCCAATAATGACTTGTTCGGAAGAATCTCTCTACACCAAGCTTGATAAGTGCTCCTTAAAACTAGTGATGTGTCGAGAAGCACCACTGTCGATCAGCCAAGTGTTGGTGTCTGTGGGTACATTGCTTGATAATGCTGAATAGAACAAATATTCACATGAATCCTTCTGCGGAGAAGCATCATCAACATTTGCAATGGTGGCCTATTGCTTAGGTTTGGATGGACAATGCTTAGCAAAGTGGCCAAACTTATCACACCTAAAGCATTGGATCTTGGCCAAGTCTCTCTTTTTCTTGAAAGCGGGAGCACCATCATTTCCCTTATCTCGATTCCTCTTGAAGAATCCTTTCTTTCCATCTTTTCCTTTCTTCTTCGAAGCTTGGGAGGCAAGAACATGAATATCTTAATTTTTGAACTTTGACCAACACCTCTAGCCACCAACCTTGATTCTTCTTGAATGCAGTCTGCCCTTAGACGATCAAACTTAGGCTTTTTTGATCTTGCACTGATTCTTTGAATGTAGGATTCCCAAGACAAAGGAAGACCATTGAGAGCAAGCATGGTCAAGTCTTTGTTGTCAACCACATGGCCAATTGTCAAGAGTTGATCTCTCAAATCCAAGATCCTCATGAAGTAGGCAATCACCGATTCTCCTTTCGCCATCTTCACATGGTGTAGTTGTTGCTTCAGTGCAAGTGCCCGACTGGTATTGTTGATTTAGTACATTTCTTCCAATGTTTTGAACATGTCTCTTGCCGTCTTCAGCTTAGAGACAATGGAAACGATATGATCCTTGACCGAATCAACCAACATTTTCATTGCCTTGATATCTTTCTTTCTCCACTGTAACTTCTCTTCTTCCTCCTTAGGTTCGGGCACTTTGGTCTCCACAAACTCAGCCAAGTCATTCTCTTGCAAGGTGAGCATGATCCTGAACCTCCATGATGTGAAGTTGGATGCTCCCTCGAGTCTATCCTCAATCTTAAGCCCATTCACCATCTTGACTAAAGTATAGATAGACAAAGAAATATAAATAAGAGAATAGAGTATCGCTGTAAGGACAAATTTGATCACGATCTCCTCAAACCTGCTTTGATACCATGTTAGTTTTATGATCAGATTAATAGCACAGAAATTTATTTCAAAAAATAAGACAATAACACAGCAGATACCCTGGGAAAACCCTCCACTTGAGGGAGAAAAACCCAGCAACAATATATCACTTGCATATTGAATTGTCAATACAAATTATCTCCTTTACAAGGGCCGATATGAGGGCCAAACAATAGCACCACAAACTGATGCGAACACAGCAACACAATGATGCAATATGCTGAAGATAAGACTCAGCCTTCAACTGAAACTCAAACTGCTCTTAGATAGAAATCGCTTTCTCCTTAGATGATTCACACTTCTCCCAAAAACATAATGTAGAACTGAATATGAATCATGATGAACACTGAGATCCAACGAATATATATACACAATGGAGAGAAGGGATATGTCTCTTCAAATCATGTCGGCCTCCTTGGAAGAACACGTCTCCACTAAAGAGGTCGTCCTCTTTGAAAATCGCGCCTCCTCCTAAATAGAAATAATGTCGGCCTTGAGGATAATCGCGCCTCTTCATAATAATGTGTTTGCTTAACAAATAGATGTCTTTACAAAAATCATGCCTCTTGAGTCTTAATAAATTAAATAGTTGAAAGCTACAATTTAATTTATTTCATATAAGGAGATCGCTGGATAAAACATCAACATGCAAGAGGATCTCCAAAGACAAACAACTTAGTAGGAGTGAATTTCTCATTAGAGGAGTCATATGCATTGAGAAAAGGAGTATATGAAGCTAAGGACTTGTAGACACCGAGTGGTAGTTGCTATGACCCGAATAAGCGCTGCTAGTAGTATTTAAGGAAAACATTATGATGCTCGTTTGAAGATTTTGGTCCATAATAAGACTAGAGTAGTGCAATGGATAACTTTAGAAGAAGTTAGAAGTTGCAACTACAAAGTGAGACATAATTGAGAAAGGTTTGCAAGGAATTGTAGATCGACAAGAAAAACAACTTGAGGATGTCACAATTGGATGGGAATAAAAAATAATGGCTTCAAAGGAAAATTGCATAGAATTAGGCCAACATGAAGAATGGTCTAATTAGGGGACTAATTTCCAAGCCGAAGATTGTAATGGTTTTCAATCTTTTCCTAGATCCTAGTTGGTTCATGATTCAATTATCGTGGGGGAAAACTTAGATGATTCACTCACTGAGGTGTTTGAAGAAGCATTATCTGGTGCAAAGCTTTCAATTCCTAATTATATTAGAGAGGTGTAGCAAAATTCAACTACATCACACGGAGGATTGAGGATCGAGAATTGCAAATTTCCAAGATTGGTTTGGGAACCTTGTATTCGCAATAAGGTATAGTCTGAAGGAGTTAAAAAGTTGAAAGAAAATTGGTTGAGGACAAGCAATTTAGGAAAAGGGTGTATTGTTATGTCCCCTTTTTGAGCTATGGAAATAATTTGACTTAAGTTGTCAGAAAAGTAACTTTAAGTTATATTCAAAAAGACAACTTATTTTTTATTATTAAAAAAAGGTTGTTTTAAAAGAGAGACCAAAAGTGATGCTAGGAATGGGGTCCAAATTAAAAAAAATGTTTAGAGGTAAAAGGAAAATAAAAGAGAAAATAACATTGATTCATCGGAAATTTTGGGTACGGGGACTGGTACATTGTCTATGTTCCCAAAATGGAGTTTCCTGGCAACTATAGAAAATAATAATAAATTTTCTTTGAAAAGCCTATATAATAAGTTGAGGAATGGAGAGGATTACCTATTGATATTATCAAATTCATTTCTCTTAAGATTGAACGTTGTTCTCTTTTGCCCAAGGACAAAAACCTTCCTATTCATTTGAGTAATTTCGTTAGAGATTACAATTGAATTGAGCAATTGTAGGTTTTCAATGTGTTTCAATTGGTGCAAAGATTTTTCAGTTTTTTTTAGAATTTGTGTGTTTGTGGAGTTCTTCACATAAGGAAATCCTTGGCCTTGTGGGAGTTTGAGGGTATCCTCAAGCATTGACAAGAAGACATCATTTGTCATCAAATCAAAGAAGAGCATATTGCGGGTTGGTTTCATTCCTTGACTAATCCAAATTAAAAGTGGAAAGTCATAATCATAGATCTCATCATTAGACCTCCCCAAGGTACACAAAAATAATTGCATTCATGTTAGTGTGGATAAACTAACTAAACATGCACACTTATTTGTTATTTTTCGTCAAGTGGGAGAATTGTTTTTCAAAGAAATGATTAAGCTACATGGATTGCTAAAAAATGTTGTGGATGATGGTGATAATAGATGTTGTAGGACTTTTTTGCAGGATTTTTTTCACTTGACAAGCATAGGACTTAGATTCTATGGACATTGCAAGATTTTAAAGGGAGATGGTGAAGTTACTTTCGAGTTGGATTTGCTAGGAAACAGCATGATTCATAATGTTTGCACAAATATACTTGGGAATCCGAGTTTGCAATTGCTTGAGGGAAAACAATTCTGGGAAGGGCAGATTGTCATGTCCCATTTTTAGAAATAAAGATTTAATTGAGGACCCATAGCCTATTCTTTATTTCACATAGGCTAAGGGATAAAATAAGCAAAATAATTTAATAATAATATTTTTAAGTCCTGTCCAATCACTTTGTTTTCGAAAAGAGCAACTTAACTATTATTATAGAGCCTATGTAATATTTTATTTTAAAAGTGTTTTTAAACACTTTATGTAATATTTTATTTAAAAAAGTATTTTTACTAGGAGGGAGAGGAAAATTCAATATGTAACTCAAAAAGTTTTTTTAAATACTTGGAGGGAAAAGTAAATTCAAGTGGAGGGCCCAAAAAGGCAACTATAAACGAAAGTGATATGCTCAAAGCAAATCATCTATTTTTGTTATTTGGTTATTCCTTCCATTTTGGAGATTGAGCATTCAAAGACAAAAACCCTCTTGGTTTCTATATTTGGATTTGAGGATGAAAACCCTGTTGTCCATGAGAGGTTATTCCATTCTATTTGTGTTGGTTTGTTGAAGATTGATTAGGTTGATTGAGTATTTGCAAGCAAATCTAATCAAAATCATCATTTGTTTGTGAAAGGATTGCCAACACTTCAATTGTTGTGCATCTTTGTTGCTGTTAAACATCATTTTATGGCTGTGCCTCACCTGGATCATTTAAATATATCATCTCCAGCCATTCCACTTCCCATTGCTGTTGTGCAGCCATAAGAGTGCTGGTTTTCAAGGTTTCAAGACACAGATCTGCTGTTTTCAGTCACATTGTTGTAGATTTTAAGATTGAACTATTGTTTTGGTTATATTGCTGCTGTCATCATCATTTGCAGTTGTATAAGTGGTACAAGTCAAAAAATTGTTGTTTATTAAGGGTTGTAAGGCATTCTAGTCACTTGCTTTCCAGAAGCTATCATTTGGGGCAATCGCTGTACCATTTTCTATTGATTTGGGACTACTAAAACTCCATTCCTAGGCCATGTTAGATCTGTACAATGGTACTTATCCATTGTTGGTATGATCCATACTATTTGTTTTCCAGCAGCCATCACTTGGGTCAATCGCCGTACCATTTTCTATTAACTTGGGACTGCTAAAACTCCATTCGTAGCCCACAGTAGACCTGTACAATAGTACTTATCTATTGTTGGTATGATCCATGCTGTTGTGGGTGTGTTTGTTGAATATTACATGAAACAAATTGACCTTTTCGGTGCCCAAATTCAGATTTATTAATTGGTACAATAAATACTTGTTGATTATTTTATTGCTGTCATAAAAATTAGATCTGCCATCATAAATAATTTATGGCGAATGATGAGGTGTATATGATAGTTTTAAATTTATATCAACCATAAATAATTCAGATCTGCTATTACAATTGGTTAATTTATCATTTGAGGGTTTCCAAAATTTGTATTAACATTGTTGGTTGTCGGATTTACACTTCATCATTGATAAGAGTTGCCTAAGTTTGTTGTTGCTAATTACATTGCTGATCAACATTTATTTAATGGGTTTGGCATCTACTTTGATATTTTTCATTATTTCAGCTTGCACACTTTAGGAAGATTGCATATTTGCTAAGGTTGTCCGATTGGGTATATTACAACATCTAACTATATCTTTGACTTGTGTTGCACATTGTTTGGATTTGATGTTAAAGGGCATTGGGAAGATTGGATGGATCAGTGGTTAAAGATGCTAAATAGGTTAATTAAATTATCTACAATCATACTTGGGTCCTTTCTTTAACGAGAAAACACAAAAAATGGCATGGAACTTGTGCAGTCGGGAGTGACACGATTTGCTAGCCACTTCTTGACTTTGCAAAACATTATTGCCACAATTCCTTCTCTTAAGTAAATGTTTGTGTCTGATGTCTGGATGGAGTCTCCATATTCTTGTTTTTTTCTTTTTAAAACAAGAGTGGGCGTCTAGGGGCAATGCCACCAAGCCCAAATTGATGCTTTCTAAAACCACACAGACCTTCATGGTGCAAGCCATTTTCCATTATTTATCACTTTAACCAATCTCCAAGAGTTTTCAAAAAATACTTGATTTTTGCGCTTTTATGTTTTAGTGTTTTCAATCTTTATTCCTTTTTATTTTATTTTCATTTGACTTGACTGGGTCTTGCTAGTAGGACTTGCTAGGTCTAGCAAGTCTAAGCAAACTCTTTGAGTACCTAGGTCATGTAATGTCCCCGTTTTTAGCACTTCACTTTTTAGTGATTGATAGCCTATTCCCAGTGTGTTGTCGGCTAGTCAGTGGTAGAATTAGGGTTTCCGGCTGTTTGATGGGTTCTCTTGAAGATTCAGGGTTTTGCTTGTTGGAGTTTGGGTGTTTGGATTCTGGATTCCTTCTGGGTTTTCAGAGAGCTTTGCAGAGGTATGACTTGCAATTGCATCGGGCAACCTTTCCGAACTTACTATTTTTAGTAAGTTATGATGGCTACATCTCGGAGTATGGGATTTTGGATTGCGGATTCTTTCTGGGTTTTCAGAAAGCTTCGCAATGGTGTCGCATGCATTGCATTCTGAGCAACTTCTTGAATTTACTATTTTTAGTAAATTCTATTTTTAGCAATGGTCCAGTTAGCATCAGCTCAGCAGGCTTTCCTCTTCTGGCAGTTCAGTTGCTAATATCGTTTTGGCCTTTTAATGCATTTTCTGGAGAGATAAGTATTTTAATTAAAATAATGTTATATTATAATATTATAACCCCTTGGCCTAGCTTCATGACTTTAAGTTGTTCTGAAAAGGGGGACCTCATGGGTGGACGCATCATCAGGGAAAGTTTTAATATTTCTAAAGTCAAATATTGCTCTTGGAGGTGGGACGCCAACCTTTGGAGAGAAGTTAATTTTAAATTAAAAAAAAATTGCCTTTATGAAAAAGGACGCCATCTTGAAGGGAGACTTGGTCAAGTCAAAACCCTAAAAGCATCTTGGGAAGTGGGGCGCACCTTCTGGAAGCTTCTGGAGGTGCCTTCTCAAAATTACAAAAGGGAGCCTTGGGTCTTCATTTGGGTATCTCATATTTTCAGTAAAGACATGTTGCCGAAATGGTGACAGATTGCTTCGAGGAAAGCACACCTCCTATCTTGGCTCATCTTCTTGCTTGAAAGATAGCAACTAGTTGAGAGGTAGATTGTATTAGGTCTGATTTCTGTATTGCATTTGAGTTCTCAGCATTTTAGTTCAGTTTCCTTGCTTTTAGTCTGTTTTTATGGAGTTGCTAAATATCACAGAGGAATGTAAGATTTGCTCATAAATCTTGGAATAAAAATACTATGGTTCTGGGTACTGTTTCTATCCATTTGTCTAGGAGGGGCGACCCTTCAAGCTAACTTGCAGATTTTATTAAGGTGATCTTGTTTTTCTAGAGCAAAATCGCCCTTGCTGCTGGGCCATACCATTTGGGAAGCCTTGGGTTCCGTGCATAAAATAAATACAAGCATTTTGGGTGAGTTTCAATGTCTCAACTTGGGCGCCATTCCCTTTAGAGCATTTTGCATTAGATATCTTGTCAATTGGGTGAGTTTTGAGCAATCTATGAGCATTTTAGTAAGTTGCTGTGTTGCTGGTCTGTGCATTTTCTGTCAAAATCAGTCATATCAGACTTGGGAAAAATGCAGTAGTTGAGTGAGGGGTTAATATTCAAAGGGCTTGAGAGTATTGGAGAGATAACTATAATTATTGCACCATTGAAAGCTTCTAATCTTGTAATTCTGGCAGGTTCTCTAATTCATTGTAAGCTGAACAGTAGTACTGTCAGCACTTCTCATTTCTTCTCTTTGAATTTCTTGTACTCCCCACTGAATAAGTGGAAGAGGTTGGCTTGCTGCCTATTTACTTTCAGTTAGTAGCTATAGGGACCCTCTGACCATGTGCTGGCCATCACTCGGTGCCATTCTTGGTTAGGGTTACTTCAGTTCATCTTGCATTGATCCTCTGACCATATGCTCGTCTGCTTCGATGCATCCTTGGTTAGAGTTCCCTTCCAGTTTGCTTTTGCATTTGATCCTCTGACCAATGCTCACACCTTGCCCACATCGGGATCCTGGTGTACATTCTGGTTAGAGTTGCTTTCCGCATCGTTTTGGTTTAGAGCTAACCTTAACGAGTATGTGTTGATTTGTAGAAACCCTAGTTTCCTCTATTTCTTGAATCTGATGATTTTCTGAAAGTTTTCTGAAGCTTTGATTTTTTTTGTGGTTTTTGGGTTTTATAATGAAGATGGCGATTTTGCTTGAAAATGATAATAAATTTAAATAAAATAAATGAACTCCGAAAACTACAGATTCTATAGCAAATACTTATGCTAGTCCATTCATTATTCTTCTGGAAGGATTACAATAAATACCCAGTTACATGCAAAGTAAAAAGCAATGAATTTCATGAAAACCTGGTTTGCTGCAGCAATAAATGATCTTCAGAAAGATGGTACGGCTGAGCTGAAACATCCACTTCCTCCTCTATCAGTTGCTACTCAGTGTTGCTCTGGATATATGTGCCCCAATAGAAGATGCCAGATGATGAAGACAGAAGGCAATTTACTCTGAAAGCAAGAGTACGGCTCTGCTGATATGGTACGGCCAGGTACAGAAATAGCAAGTACAAAGGTACGGCTGTTATGAAAAGCTCATTCTCCCTCTATGTAATGGTTACAAACTGCCCCAGACACTATAGCGCCTCAAATGCTGAAGATAGAAGACAAAGGTGAAAGGCGTTTTGCTTCCTCTTGAGAATACGCCCTTCCCAATGATGGTACGGCCTGGTACAAATAGTACGGCTATGCTCAGAGTCTCCAGATCTGATAGGAATGGGCGCTACTTGTAATGTCCCATTTTTGATGGAAACATTTGAACCCGAATCTTTCAACCAAAGTATTGCTCAAAGAGACATTGGGATGTTTAGAGATCAATAAGTTCAGTCATAACGTCCAACAAGATCAGAGATGATATAAATTTTTCATTTTTGTCAAAGGGTTACTCATTTCTCTCTTATCTCTCTTATGAATAACTTTTCTATATAATTTCATAAGTACATTAGTGTAGATAGTAAACGTCTATAAAGATGATATCCTATTGTACCATTTATCATAATAGAGTCATTATTACTTGTAAGATTCAATAACTGCTGCAAGCATTATCATTATAAATTATATATATGCTATCTTGTATATATTGTATGTGTCCATCAACCATGATGTATCTATGACTCTCAGTATATATGTATATATATATATATATATATATATATATATATATATATATAATATATACTTATCAATTGTTAGCAGGTCATTCCAACTCTCAATAAATTTGTCCATCCTAATATCTTCAAATACATTCATAAATCATAATATGCTAAAATATATTATGAGTACATTATATTTGTCAATAATCATAATATATTGATCTGAATATATGCTTGCTATTTATATTTAACCACTACGGTATATTTAGATATATTCGTAAGTCACAATATACCTAAAATATCTATAAATCTCAACTGAAATTTAGATTAGTTATACATCTGAAATCCACTATTCCTTCAAAGTAATGACTACCTCTATTCAACGTATGACCATACTTACCTCCCAATTATGTCCATGCAGCCACCATACCTTCCCAGCAGATATCTCATGCTATATTTCTTTCCTATGAGTTTCCCAACTGCTACCGTAGTCTTCATTACTCCTTGATTTATGCTTTTGGTCTGGAATATATTCTTATATTATTTCCTCTTTCTGCTGTTCGATTCTTCAGATTTCTTTTCTAAGAATATCCCTCCACGTCACTTTGCAAAAGCTCAACACTAGCCTCAACCTTCTGCAAAGTCGCGCGTCTCCTCTTCATTTTCCTTCATTCCATTCCATTCGATGCTTTCTACAGAATACATTTCTATCTTTATTCCTGTCAAGTGTGATTTTCCTTTTTCTTGCAGCGAAAACTTCTCTCCATATTTCCTGACTTCCTCCACCGATATCCCATACTTTTTGGTCTTATATTGGCCTCTTTTTTATATCCAATCATAGCCTGCATGGGACGTGTCCTTCCTTGGAATCGGTTTACCTTTTAGCCAAATCTTTTGCTTTGTTTAAGTTAACCTTGGTTTAAAGTGACTTTGCTTTAATCTGTACTATATTTTATAATTTACATTTTGTTTACTATTTGTTATATTTTATAATTTATATTTATTCATTATTTCTGATTTCTTAGGAATTATAATATGTTCACTATTTCTGATTTTATTACAATTTATATTTATTTATTATTATGTTTGCAAGATAATAAGATTACCAGTTTATTATTTTATAATGAATAGTATTAATGACTTATATGGTAATTAAGATTTGATAATGATATCTTAGATTATAAATAATGATTATTATTTTATATTAGTTTCTTAATATTTAAATGTCCGATTTCGGGGACATGACAGTATTCACGTTAATATAATGTAATGATTTTAATATGTTAGTATTTATAATTATAATATGATCTTTGATAATTAATGCTTTAATATGTATTTTATTTATCTGGCTTCTGATGCTTTATATCCCAATGCCACAATTTCGGGGGACATGACAGTCCTCTCCGCCCAAGATTGCTTGTCCTCAAGCAATCACAATTCCAAACATCTTTTCACTACTATAGTTACAGCTCCTCAACTCAAGAACCATTTTGGCAAATAAATTTTTAATCAATCTTTTAAGCATAAAACACCATGGAGTAATCTTGTTTGAAGACACATTTGGAATGAAGCAAACACATGGAAAAACTAAATGAAGTATAAATACACGTAGTATATGTGGGGATGTATGTGAGTTACAAAGTATATCCATAATCACATTCAAGTCGCAAGTTGCAAGATATACACATGAATACAAGAGGGAAGTTATATGCATGGATGCCAGTCACCAAGTATACACATGATCGCATACGCATCAGTAATCAAGCCAGTAGCATACAAAGCATGAGAAAACATTGAAAGGCACATCAGATATACGGAAAATACATAATCACTTGCAAGATATGATACATACAAGTAAGGCACGTTAATACACTCACGATATGCAAATACACTTGAAGAAGTATACATGTTCAATCAGAAGTATACACTCAAGAGATAGAACATACATAACAAAATATACACATGCAGTAAACATGCTAAAGCACATTAGGCATAAAGAAAACATGTAAGACATGAGGCACACTCATAAGATATGAATCAAACATTTGATACACGTATGCAGTAAAGCATGCAGTATAGGCATGGAGCATACACCAACTTGGAACGCAGACTCGAAAACATAAGGCATGAGGTATTCATGAAGTATACACTTAAATATATAAAGCATGAGGTATGCTTGTCAATTGCAAGTATGCATGAGAATGGAGTAGTCATGCTGAAAACACACCAATCATGAAAGATACATCAGGAAGTTATCCATAAAGCAGTTATGTTGAATATATTAGCCATAAATGTATACAAGATACAAGCATGAAGCAAACATGAATACATGTATAGAGCATAATCATAGATTACACATGAAGCATACAAATACACATGAATACATGGAGTAAGACACTCAATATGAGGAAAATTCCCATAGAAGCAATGAGCAATAAATTTCACACAAGGCATCTAAATCATGTAATTATACATAAAGCACATAAGCTTAGACAAGGTATGCAACGCGTAAATACTCATAAGGTAGGAAGCAATGTAGATACACTCTAACAGGAAGCATACAAAGAGAGAGAAGCATTTAGTCATCACTTAGGGCATGAATATGCAGAGCGTTCAAGTATACTCAAATTTACTTCTATGCATGGAATATAAGCATATCATTCATTCAAAAAAATGGAAAATACATAATATGAAGCATTCATTAGAGTGTACATAGAAACAATTACATACAAGGCATGAACTTCACAAACACAAGCATACACTTAGGAATGGAGTAGTCATGTATAAGAGTGCATTAGTCATGAAATGATCATGTAAGATGTTATCCAAGACACAAAATACCATAAGTCTGGTAAAACATGAAGTATGTGTACGAGTGCAGGAAGTCACAAAGAATACATATGAATGCATGTAAGTCATAGAGCATACACTTGAATACAAGTCACAACAAATAGAATGCCATAGAGTATACTCGAATACATCATTATGAAGTATACACTTGAATTCAAAGTCGCAAAGCATACAAGTACAAAGTCAAAGGGTATACACTCGAATACAAATACATCTCGAATTCAAATGCAAGTCATAGAGTATGCACTCAAATATCAATACAAAGTTATAGAGTATACACCCAAATACACACTCAAATAAACACACTCGGCGAGTATATACTTAAATACAATCACAAGTTATAGGGTGTACAATCAATTACAAATACACTTGAATGAAGTATGCTGTCAGACAATCGAGAAGGTGGATTCGGTGTATCCCATACTACACCGTGGGCCCGTCCTCCTTCCCAAGGTCATCGAGTATACACAAAAACATGAAGCAGACACGCGAATACACGTCATGTACAAGCATTTATATGAATATATGTTGTGGAGCATTCAATCTATAAATTTCTGAACAACTAAATAGATATTAAAACACCCAAGTTATCATCTCTTTGATCATCCAATTCCCAAATGGGGCAGAGTGGATCACGCACAAGGATGATGTTCCCCTTTTTGGATATTTAAGAAATGACCTATGAAATTCAATATTTCATAAAAATAAGAACCGTAACTAAAGCACATTTTTATTTGATTGTAATTAAAACAGCATAAAATAAGGATAGCAACCAAAGTACACATTTATTTTATTTGACTAGATTAAGTATTTGTAGAACATTTTCAAATTATTACTCCTTTGCTCCCACATTCATAGGTGAAGGGGATGTGAATACACAAGAGAGTGCCCTTAGTGATAACCTTCTCAGCCCGAGAGCGGCCAACAAATGCCCGTTGTAATGACCCTCTCGGCCCCCGGTGACAGACCGCGGTCCGTCTACAGAAGGTGGCCTACCTTGAAGGGATCCTAGTCATCTGCACTACTCAATGTATATTCAATTCCCTGCCCTTATGACTGAATGAGAGAGAGTCCTCAATTTGATGATATTACATATATACATTGCAAAATCTCCTCTATTCCTCATTTTAGATTACATGAGATAACTACAGCCAATATCATTTATGCTAAGTACGATACTGGTCCCTTAACATCTATATTATATGCATTAGTCCTTAAATCTATTAATCGCCGATCCCTTCTCAATCATTTATAACACGTCTAACATATATTGTTTTCCCACTATATAAAAGTATTGTTGATTTAGGGCTATGAAAATACACACCTGATACTTACCATTGTGATCTGCGAAAACCTCCACATGATGTCGTCTTCTTGTACTTTTCTTTTATAGTTACACACACCATAATTAGGATAGAATACATCATCATAACATCATTAGTTGTCCAAGTCAAAATAACATATGAACAATACTATAGTATTAACATGACGATAAGAAATAACATCAATCGAACATTATCATGCGTAAATTGTATTTATCAATTTCCTAATATACTTTTACCAATCATCATATGTTTAAGTATATTTATTTTCTAGAATAATATTACTATTTATATTCAAAATCTCGTAATTTACATATATCTCAATAACTATGACGAATGCCAACAACAAAGTAATTATATTCAATGGTTATAGGACATACCTGATCCGCATAAATTCAGAATGTGTTCAATATGTTTATAGGGTATACCTTTTCTTTTGGTAAGATTGCATACACTATCTTCACAGGATGGCAGGAAAGTTGCTCTGATACCACTTGTAATGTCCCATTTTTGATGGAAACATTTGAACCCGAATCTTTCAACCAAAGTATTGCTCAAAGAGACATTGGGATGTTTAGAGATCAATAAGTTCAGTCATAACGTCCAACAAGATCAGAGATGATATAAATTTTTCATTTTTGTCAAAGGGTTACTCATTTCTCTCTTATCTCTCTTATGAATAACTTTTCTATATAATTTCATAAGTACATTAGTGTAGATAGTAAACGTCTATAAAGATGATATCCTATTGTACCATTTATCATAATAGAGTCATTATTACTTGTAAGATTCAATAACTGCTGCAAGCATTATCATTATAAATTATATATATGCTATCTTGTATATATTGTATGTGTCCATCAACCATGATGTATCTATGACTCTCAGTATATATATATATATATATATATATATATATATATATATACATATGTATATATATATATATATATATATATTTTTAAATATATATTTATCAATTGTTAGCAGGTCATTCCAACTCTCAATAAATTTGTCCATCCTAATATCTTCAAATACATTCATAAATCATAATATGCTAAAATATATTATGAGTACATTATATTTGTCAATAATCATAATATATTGATCTGAATATATGCTTGCTATTTATATTTAACCACTACGGTATATTTAGATATATTCGTAAGTCACAATATACCTAAAATATCTATAAATCTCAACTGAAATTTAGATTAGTTATACATCTGAAATCCACTATTCCTTCAAAGTAATGACTACCTCTATTCAACGTATGACCATACTTACCTCCCAATTATGTCCATGCAGCCACCATACCTTCCCAGCAGATATCTCATGCTATATTTCTTTCCTATGAGTTTCCCAACTGCTACCGTAGTCTTCATTACTCCTTGATTTATGCTTTTGGTCTGGAATATATTCTTATATTATTTCCTCTTTCTGCTGTTCGATTCTTCAGATTTCTTTTCTAAGAATATCCCTCCACGTCACTTTGCAAAAGCTCAACACTAGCCTCAACCTTCTGCAAAGTCGCGCGTCTCCTCTTCATTTTCCTTCATTCCATTCCATTCGATGCTTTCTACAGAATACATTTCTATCTTTATTCCTGTCAAGTGTGATTTTCCTTTTCCTTGCAGCGAAAACTTCTCTCAATATTTCCTGACTTCCTCCACCGATATCCCATACTTTTTGGTCTTATATTGGCCTCTTTTTTATATCCAATCATAGCCTGCATGGGACGTGTCCTTCCTTGGAATCGGTTTACCTTTTAGCCAAATCTTTTGCTTTGTTTAAGTTAACCTTGGTTTAAAGTGACTTTGCTTTAATCTGTACTATATTTTATAATTTACATTTTGTTTACTATTTGTTATATTTTATAATTTATATTTATTCATTATTTCTGATTTCTTAGGAATTATAATATGTTCACTATTTCTGATTTTATTACAATTTATATTTATTTATTATTATGTTTGCAAGATAATAAGATTACCAGTTTATTATTTTATAATGAATAGTATTAATGACTTATATGGTAATTAAGATTTGATAATGATATCTTAGATTATAAATAATGATTATTATTTTATATTAGTTTCTTAATATTTAAATGTCCGATTTCGGGGACATGACAGTATTCATGTTAATATAATGTAATGATTTTAATATGTTAGTATTTATAATTATAATATGATCTTTGATAATTAATGCTTTAATATGTATTTTATTTATCTGGCTTCTGATGCTTTATATCCCAATGCCACAATTTCGGGGGACATGACACTACTACTGAAGAAATTCTCTCAACTGGATCCAACTCTGAAACCTCTGAATATATCAAACTCTGTGAAGCTCTGTAACTTCTTCTGGATGAAGAAATTCCTCTGCTGGCAATAGATCAGGTGTTATTTCACACCCTCTGAACTACTTTCAATGGAGATGGCTCGTTCCCCAAGGAATTCGAGACTGAAACCCTAAAGCTTCTTGCTTAGACCAAAGTTGATCAATTTTTCAATTTACAAATGACATAATGGCTCAATTTCCAAGGCAAAGCCTATATTCTCCTCAAAAGTGCGAATTCCTTAATAATAGGGAATTTTAAATAATTCGACTTTTATTCTTTTAATAATTCAATAGTCTCGGGCATAATTTTTAATCATAAATTAAATCGTCAAATGGCCCCTTTTAATGTTGGGCGACCCCTCAGCCAAAATCACTTAAGTTATAATATAATATTATAACTTTATATTATAAACTCCAATAATTAATATTTAATTAATTTTATTAAATATTAATATCTCTCACATTATTTATCCGATGCCCAATCCGTCTGAAGCTGTCGACTGAAGAAGTGATTCTGAACGCTGCCAAATTCCTACTGCTAAAAATAGCAGGGGTCCCACGCTGACTGCCAAGAACTGCTAAAAATAGCAACTTCTGCAAAAAGCGTCCGAATGAGCCCGAACGAAAGCCAACTGATCAAGAACTGCCAATCTGAAGCTGAGCCAACTCCAACTAGACCCTCTATACCATCCATCAGCCTACGGGGGTCGCATAATAGGCTAACTCTTACGAACTCTGATGGTCGCCAAAAATGGGGACATTACAGTCCGCCCTCCCTGAAATTGCTTGTCCCCAAGCAATCTCCACTGCAAAGAAACTCCAATCCTCGGAAGGCCCAAAAGAAAAACTGTGAAACGTCCCACACATCATGAACTGTCTCCTGTAGCATCAACAAAAACTCAACTGCGCAAGCTATCCCTGGATCCCAAACCTAGAGTGAAAATCTATCGTGACTATCATCCTCAGGCTGCCACTGCGCTCTACTGTCTCCATCTTCACCATGCTGAGAATAGTGAAGTAACCCAATGGGACCCATCAAATACTCGGTGCCAAAACTATCGCCACCGGGATCCCAATACAATTTGAATTCACATCCACCTGTCATGCAGAGATAAAAACTTCTAGAAGCATCTGCTACACCGAATGTCTCCTTGTCCTCTGCTAAACCCTCATGGATGTGATAACTGACCAAGCCATCATGCCAACTAACACCATAGTCGCCCCGTAACCATGTACCCGTATGAAAAATCTGCGACATAGAAGTATCAAGCCCTGTCAAATACATATCGGGATGATGGATAACTGACTGCTGTCCCTGCAAGTAATACCCCACAAACAACTGAGTCGAGTACTTGCAGCTACTAATCCCATCTTGTGAAGATGGTAACTCTGCACACAGTAATGAATTACTCCCCTTGACTGCACCAAGAGAATCACCCTGTGCACAAGAGTGGTGCATCGAATACGAATCATGTACAGGTGGATCAAAGAAAAAACTATAAGCACTCCTCACCGTGTACACCTCATTAAACTTCTCTGTGAGTCTTGTTTGGAATCGCGATGCACTGGAACAATCCCAAACACTACGATCATCACCCAACCCAGAACTAATATCAAGAGTACGATCACCGTCCAACTCGAAGAGTGGGTTGTCATAGATCAAACCACCATCAAATTCAAATAATGAATTATTCACAAACTGCACAATCACTCCATACTGATCTGAATCATCCATCTCTGAATCGCTGGAATAATAAATTGAATTGTACTCCTGACTTGGCTCAACCAGCTGCCGATCATAGTCAACTCCATCGGATGAAATGATTGATTTGCTTCCAGGCGAGGGCAACAAATCAACATAAGTACCAATCTCCCAACTGGATGATACTCTGGATATCTTTTGTGAAGATGGAGAAGTGTCGAGGGTTGTCACACAACTCTCTAGTGAATCAACAACCATGTCACAGGAACTATCACTGATCTGCCTTGCATCACCTATCATGGGACTAATCTCAGGAGAACCTAGTGCAACGCGTGGCTCACTGCAACTCTCAACCAGTGCACTCATCCCATCTGTATCAACTGCACCTGTGACCGTGATGGATGTAACCACGTCCTCAACATATCCCTCACTGCTATGAACCATGGGTGTATGCTCCTCACCAACTGCTGCCATGGAAATCTGAACTAAATCAAAAGATGGTGAAGATTGTGCTAAACTCAACGCCACGGTAAGCTTTGCAATCTGTAACTGTGACTCTTGAAGGGCCAACTGGGTGCTCTGCAATGAGTCCATAGTCACCTCAAGCTCATGAGTGAGCTCATCGATTTGCTGGTCCTTTCCCTTCAATGCATCATAACAAATACAATCCCACTCGAGAAGAAAATCCCTGTCGGCAAGTAGTTTTAGGTAGTTGTGTTTCATCATTCCAATTGCTTCTCGAAGTGCATGTATCTCTGCAAGGGAAAAACCACTATCACCGTGCTCATCTGTCATAGGAGTACCCCAACCGTAGGTAGCCAACATCTGACGAGCAACATCAAAATGCTCAAGGGTGGTGGCAATCATATTGTCATTCACTTGTAGTTGCCCAACCAAATGATGAGGATTTTGTAGCTTATGACCCCCATACACGTTTTCCGGTTCACAATAAGCACTATGATATGACGCTGATTCGTCATCACTCACCTCACGATAAACAGCATCATGTGTGCTTTCATCCATGCACACCTCAACGTCTAAGGTACTGCTGCTATGTACCTCGAAAGATGGCTCAAGTGATAAGGTAGAAGTTGCTGGTATGACAGTATCTTCACACGCTTCTGCTCCCAAAGTAACTGCATGCCCATCCAAAGTATGATCCTGGGATTCCATATCAACATATGAATCTTCTAGCCTGTTTTCAAAGGTCTGATCCAGAAAATCAGACTCACCATGACATAAATCCTCAACACCAAATGCATCACTAGTACCCGACTCTTGAGTCTCTTCATGTGACAACTCAATAGGATTACTTTGCATATGTGAAACCGCTGCTGTCTCATGCTCACGCGAAGTTTCATCATCGCTGTCATAAAAATCAGGAGTAGCCTCCATGGTAGAAACTTCTTGAGTCACCTCTTGCAAGGATGATGTAGGTAAATCATTACCCAAAGCTGTGCTAGTGTTTTTTTGAATCAAATCAGCACTTCTATCAAATTCATCACATAAAATTTCTGCATTCTTCATAGGAATCTGAAGATACCAAATCATTTTGATAAAGAGTTGTATCATCCTTATGTGTAGATTCTCTATCCTTTTCAGGTGTAAACAACTCATGAGCTATAGTGAGATATTTCTTCCTTGCAAACTCTGTCTTATGGCAAAGACTCGGGTGCAAATCCATGTAACTCATGAAAGGAAGTTCCTTTTTAATTTTCTGAGGTAGAATGCTATACTCCTGGAACATGCTAATCACTTCTCTTTCTGTGTTTTGTGGTGTTCTTTCAATGGTAGTCCTTTCGCTGGCCTCAGGTGGTGCTAACTCCCACTCGTCGTTCGCTGCCCTAAGTGTACCAGCGAACAAACCCTCATGCTTCTCACCTGCTATAGCCTCATCGGGCTCCTGTCTCGTGAAAGTGGGCCTAGTAGGCCTATCTGCTGTCCGTGACACTGTCCTAGGAGCTCTCCGTGAACCTGCATCACTCCTGTCATCGTCACGATGTGGTGACGGTCTCCTCGGAGTACCCAATCTCTAAAGTGCAACTGCCAACTGCTGTAATACACCATTTGATTGTTGTTGACCTGCACGTAGATCTCTGAGTGCATGCAAAACCTCTGCATCGTCCCGATCTTTGTGGTTATGTGGAATCTCTGTTCTCAGATTAACTGTTCTATCAGACCTGTCATTCCTGTCAGCCATGTTACCTGACTACCTGCTCAAACTTCGTTGCCTTTCAATCAAGGCTCGTCTGCGAGAATAGTACCTGTATGAACCAACTCCTCTGGCTGCATATGATGGCTAAACCCTCAGGATGGCAGGATTTAGCTCTGATACCACTGTAGAAAGCCTAGTTTCCTCTATTTCTCAAATCTGATGATTTTCTGAAAGTTTTCTGAAGTTTTGATTTTTTTTGTGGTTTTTGGGTTTTATAATGAAGATGGCGATTTTGCTTGAAAATGATAATAAATTTAAATAAAATAAATGAACTTCGAAAACTACAGATTCTATAGCAAATACTTATGCCAGTCCATTCATTATTCTTCTGGAAGGATTACAATAAATACCCAGTTACATGCAAAGTAAAAAGCAATGAATTTCATGAAAACCTGGTTTGCTGCAGCAATAAATGATCTTTAGAAAGATGGTACGGCTGAGCTGAAACATCCACTTCCTCCTCTATCAGTTGCTACTCAGTGTTGCTCTGGATATATGCGCCCCAATAGAAGATGCCAGATGATGAAGACAGAAGGCGATTTACTCTGAAAGCAAGAGTATGGCTCTGCTGATATGGTACGGCCAGGTACAGAAACAACAAGTACAAAGGTACGGCTGTTATGAAAAGCTCATTCTCCCTCTATGTAATGGTTACAAACTACCCCAGACACTATAGCGCCTCAAATGCTGAAGATAGAAGACAAAGGTGAAAGGCGTTTTGCTTCCTCTTGAGAATACGCCCTTCCCAATGATGGTACGGCCTGGTACAAATAGTACGGCTATGCTCAGAGTCTCCAGATCTGATAGGAATGGGCGCTACTACTGAAGAAATTCTCTCAAACTGGATCCAACTCTGAAACCTCTGAATATATCAAACTCTATGAAGCTCTGTAACTTCTTCTGGATGAAGAAATTCCTCTGCTGGCAATAGATCAGGTGTTATTTCACACCCTCTGAACTGCTTCCAATGGAGATGGCTCGTTCCCCAAGGAATTCGAGACTGAAACCCTAAAGCTTCTTGCTCAGACCAAAGTTGATCAATTTTTCAATTCACAAATGACATAATGGCTCAATTTCCAAGGCAAATCCTATAGTCTCCTTAAAAGTGCGAATTCCTTAATAATAGGGAATTTTAAATAATTCGACTTTTATTCTTTTAATAATTCAATAGTCTCGGGCATAATTTTTAATCATAAATTAAATCGTCAAATGGCCCCTTTTAATGTTGGGCGACCCCTCAGCCAAAATCACTTAAGTTATAATATAATATTATAAATTTATATTATAAACTCCAATAATTAATATTTAATTAATTTAATTAAATATTAATATCTCTCACATTATTTATCCGATGCCCAATCCGTCTGAAGCTGTCGACTGAAGAAGTGATTCTGAACGCTGCCAAATCCCTATTGCTAAAAATAGCAGGGGTCCCACGCTGACTGCCAAGAACTGCTAAAAATAACTTTTGCAAAAAGCGTCCGAATGAGCCCAAACGAAAGCCAACTGATCAAGAACTGCCAATCTGAAGCTGAGCCAACTCCAACTAGACCCTCTATACCATCCATCAGCCTACGGGGGTCGCATAATAGGCTAACTCTTACGAACTCTGATGCTCGCCAAAAATGGGGACATTATATGATTGTAATTGCATTTGAAAAATAAAAAAAAATTAGTCCGGTTCTTTACAGTCATGTGTCCCTAGGTCTTGTTTCCACTTGCTCTCCTTGGGACTTGCTAAGTCTCTGAGTATTGGCAAGTCTTGTATCATTGATAGCATCCCACTTAAAGGATGTTTACTATCCTAATGCTTCCCAATGTGAGTAAACAATAAATTCAGCCTTTCTAGATTCCGTTGATTGCCAAATAAGAAACAAAATCATCCATTTTTTGGTCTTCTGCCTTAAAATGGTTTTCAACAATAATAAATGCAAAAACTGATTTTAAATGAATGAAGATATGGATGCCTGGCATCACAAATATTCCAACAATGTTCTGGATCATTTCCAAGGACTTGCAATGGCATTTCCTCCACTCATACACTAGCATCATTTCATTCTAGCATTATCCATATTGCTGAAAGCAATGGCAATCATCCTAGTGACAATCCCAACAAAGAACAATTTTCATATAACTTGTGTGAGATTGAGAAACACTCCTTAATTGACCTCATGTCTTCTAGGACACAAGATATAACACCTACAACAACCTATAATCACTGGTAGCATCTTGCGCGATGCCTATAGTGAAATGAGCCTGCTCAGGAAATGAAATAAAATGCCTCTCGAACAACACAATATATTCACCCAGAATTTGATTCAAAACACACTTTCCTAGATATAGAAATAAATAAACAACTAAATGCATGCACTCTGTAATGAATAGAGACACGAAAGTTCCGATGCAATCAATGATTCAATGCTTGTAAGAATCCACACCAAGATTTCGTTCCAAAGAAACAACAAACGACCAAAACGCAATAATACTTGGTATCGATTATGCAAGATCTCAAACAATTAATCTAAAGTTTTGGAATACGGATTTGATCGATATAGAATAACTGGAATGAATCACAGTCACCAGTGGATGAGTTCGATACAGAATACCATCAAAAATATATTGGCAGCATAGGAATTCGATCATTGGAAAATCTAGCTAAGATCGATGATGGTCTTCAGATTGGTGTGACGAAAGCTCTCCTTAATACCCAGCTCGTTTCTTGAGACCACCCAAATGATTCCCGATAGCTCACTTAATATTGCGGCGAAGATGTGAACTGCGTTTCCTTGTCACTGGTGCTCGCGTGTTTCTTGCGTGGGAATTGAAACTTGGAAGATGTCATACCGTCCCTTGAAAGTGATTGAATGAACAATGACGGCCAGAGCCGCGAGGCTCGGCCAAAACGCCTTCTTGATCACACCACCTCTATACGCAGGTACCTGGCGCCTTTGTTACCATGATGAGTGCCTGAACCCCATTCTGCGTAAACACATATAAGCTTGAATGAGCGCCTGATGAGAAGATAAACGGGCAAAGTTTGAGAGGAATGTTAAACTCAAATTTTCTCAGGAGTGGAGCTACGCTCACCCTAAGTGCCAACGCTAGTTGAACTACGTCCCCCTGCGATACTTGGCAAAACAATGCATCCAAAATTCATGATGCCATCAAAAGAGAAACTATCAAATATAAATACTAATTCAGACGCCAACCAAAGAATGTCAGCCAGATAAAATGGAAATTCAAATTTCAAACCTTGGTGCCTCAAATGAGGTCAGCCCACACAAAAAACCAAATATTAATTATTTTTATTTATTAAATTATTAGTGTTTAAAAACACTGTTCATGAAGTCGGCCCAAATAATTATTTTTTATTTGGGACATCACATATAGGAGCTTGCTCAGTCCTTGTAGAAGCCTACATGATACCTATGATAGCTTGCATGATGTCATACTAGTGTACAAGTAATCAATAAGTATTTAATTTTTATTATGTTCATTTATTTCTCTAAAAGGTGGGCATTGAGTTTTCGAGGCAAAATATTAAAAATTAAACGTGACTTTCATGGGAGAAAATAAAATGGCATTTTTGAAGCTTATTTGGATATGCTTGGATTTTTGATATTGCTGGTATGCTGTGGAGTTTTTATCTCCAAGAACTTCTTGAAGACGAAAACCTTCAAGAAGAATATCATCCACAGTGGTGAAAGATCTTCCCTGGGTGATTGCCGATAGATTCATTTAGAATCTATGCTTGTGCTTCAATGATCGAATTTCCACTTTGAAAACAGAAGGGTTAAAATGCAATAAGATTTTGGGAAATGACTTGTAATAGTGTAAGGAGATTTTGAAGGGTTTTAATAGATTGATAATTTTCATGATTGTCATATTTCTTTGTGTTGGCTGAGCATCGGAGATGCTCTATATTTGGGGCAATTGATGGTGATTGCTGGTCACTAATCCTCACCTACAGGTCGCCATTACCAAATCAGGCTGGGTGAATATATGTGGAAGTTTGAGACACCATTGAAAGTCAATTTGCTGGGCAAATATATGTGGAAGATTGAAAGCGTTTTGGAGAGCATTGCTATCACTGATTTTGGAGGAGATCGAGCTGCCAATTGTTTGTAATAATGCTGTCATCAAAGGGCTGCAAACTATTTGTAATAATTCTTCTGTCAAAGGATGCCAACTATTTGTAATAATTTTGCTGTCAAAGGATGCAAACTGTTTGTAATATTGCTGCTGTCAATGGCTCATTCCACAACCATCAAATTGCTGTGTAGCAGACCTACATTGATGCTTCCTATCTTTATTCAGATGTGAATCCGAAAGAGGTCAAATTCATGTTGGAATTTTGTATTTGTATAAACTTTGCTACTGATGAAATTAACACAAAAAATCTGCATTACTATGTTCTACTTTAAAATGATAAGGAAGACAACCAATTTATTATTAAGTTGTTTGTCCATTTTATGAATCTTTGGGCTTCAAAAATAAGTGTTTACAATCTAATCATGAAAACAAATCAGCTACATTCCAAAAATTCTAGAAACTATAACAGTAGTGTGAATGCGAAGTGTTTGTTGAAATGCCAACACCTTGAAATTAGAAAAAGAAAGAAAGAAGTGAAAATAGGGGAGGTTCTTACAATCAGCATTGTCACATTTGCAACAATGCTTATAGAAAAATAATTTCACATCCAACATCCATCAATGTGAGAGGGCCTATTTGTGGTTAAAGATTATCCTTAGAAAAATATCCAATGCAAAGAGTTCCATAGTGGACAATCCTAGGAGGAAGCTAGGTACTTATTGTAGAACCTCTCGTACCACCCAAGATTGTCAAATGTTCAGAGGTAGAAAGAAAACTAGCAATTTGTGAATGTTAATGTGGCCCAAGTTGTAGGCAGAGAGAACAATATGGCCCTCAATAGAATCAAATTCACAATATTGGCACAAAGGACTAGGGTACCATGATAGTAGCACATATAAATAGGTGTTGCTTCATTGACTTGTCCTCACCAATGTGTGGAACAAAAACATCTGAAGAGTTATCAATGCGCTCAATGTCTTGAATAGAATGTAAGAAGAAATCATATCGGTAACCCTAGGGTCCCTTGCAAAGCCCTATAAAAGTGACTACCTCCTAAAGAAAAGAATGGACAACTTTGATCAAAATAATGAAAGAAGGTGGATGGGGAACCTCTTGAATCTGTATACAAGCAATTTTAGCTTTATAGGTTCTCATCATAGAAAGCATAAAAACAAATTCGTTCTCAAGAATAAATTAGTAAACCAAAAGATAAAGATATTTTTTAAAAATCACAATTTAATTGGGAAAAATCAGGTTAGTATTGAGGTTTTTAGAATTATGAAAAATGATAGATGGCAAAACTTGAAAAGCTAGGGTTAGGGTTATGGTTTACAATGACCTAAAAAAAGAGTTAGATTTGTGATTTGTTTGTTTTGGGTGAGTTTTTGGTGAATATTGTTAGAAATTGTGAATTTTTTTAGGTCAAATTGGCAATTTTTCTACTAAAAAAATCATCTCAAGCTGAAACTTGTGATTTATCATGATTGTTTCTCCATTTTACTTCTTTGCTAGATTGGACAACTAAATAAATTTCTTATTCTCCAATACTTGGAGAGAACAAAGCTAGGAAAGACTAAAACCTCAAGGAATATAGTTGGATAGTTTCAATGTGTTAATGTAAATTTTGGTGGAAACAAATGTTCACTTGGAAAAGGAGAATCTAGTGATGTTTGAAATTGCCAAGCAAGATAATGTTTCCATCAACAACTTGTAAGAAATTCTCAATGTCGATTTCCATCTTGAGGTTGAGGTTGGGGGAGAGAGAAGGGAAAAGGAGGTCCAAGTGGATTGAATGCACTATTGATGTATCTCTTCTCTAGGATCTTCTTCAATCACGTCCTTAAGGGGAAGAATGTGGGAGTGACATCCAAAGGAGTATCTAAATCATAGTAACGAGACTCGGACTCGGCTCAGACTCGGCTAGGGTGACTCGACTCGGGACTCGGGACTCGGCGCCCAAACTTGGTGTAGACTCAGCAAAATGAAAAAACCCTAGAAATTTAGAGATTTTTAAGGATTTAAAACTTGTTTCAAGCACCCTTTATTGATTAAACCTTAAAGACATAATAACATCATTAAATAGAAGCAAATTTGATCACATACACAAGTATACATCGATCACATAAGCATAAAGTACACAAATTGTAGCTGAGCTGCTGAAGGAAATAGCACACTTAGATATATAAATATAGTCAAATGTATACAAAACTCATGGAATATGAAATCCATGACATCAAATGTTCCAAACAAATATGAAATATCAAAACAATAACTACAAGTCTATGGCTCAAAGGAGTTTGCATCCTTCCTACGAAGGCATCTAAGGTGGGTCCTAGATGATGTAGCAACTACAACCATAGTCTGCTTGTGACTCCATGCCAAGCTGACCAGCAGTGTTGTGGATGTGTTTTGCTCGTGCTTTAACCTCCTCATCTACCATGGCTATAGTCTCGGCCTCTCAATTTGCCCAGCTCAACCATTTGGCGTTTAAATTCGCACCTCGGAATCGCGGTTTGAAAGCGGACAGCTATGCCTGTAGATAGCTGCTCTTCAAATTAGGAGGAAGCTCCCTCTTGCTAATGGTATTCAAGAAAGTAAACTAAAACTAAGTTGCCTATCTTTTTGATCAAACTTAGAGCACAAGGTTTATAAAACACAAACGCCGCAGCTGAGATTTTCTGATTAAGAATTCAACTACGACTAACCTAGACTAAAGACGTTCCTAACCTCTCAAGTAATAGCAGAGCAAGAGAAGTTAGAAATTAACAAGGTAGATTTTCTGACAAAATACTTCGATAAACTCTTTCTCAACAAACATCTACACACTTCAATGCAAGCTGAAATCGAGATCATAGAAGCATAACACAAATAACGGAAATCTGAGATTTTGGATCAAGGCAAAGGAGGCTCATGATTTTATTACTCAAACTTCTGGAACAAGGCTCACTTCTAACATGCCTGGAACAAGAAATTGCAGCTAAAGAGGCTTGCAATCTTGCTCTTACACAATAGAAACAGCAATCACACTAACTCCTTGTTGGCTAAAGAGGCTCAACAATTTGCTTATCTAACACAATTGAGCGACACTTGAATAACAAATAGAAGGCAAAATAACTCAGCGTTTTGTTATCACTAACAGGTTAAAGAAACTAAATGAGCAAAGGCTCTTATTTATGAACAAGAGAGGAGTAGGGAACCTAAAATCTCCTTGCTTTCACAATCTAGGGCTTGCTCAGCAAGCAAGCTTTATTACTAATTCTAGAAAGAAGATAACATCTAAAAAAGCAGAAAAAGCGGGAAACGCCAACTATTACATTTTCTTCTTTCTCCTCAAAGAATGGATAAGAATCGTTCCAAGAATAGAAAGAAAGCGGAAAGAAAGCTTCTAGATGAAAGCCGTTTTAAAGCTCGATCTCATCCGCTAGAAAATTGGAAATGGTGTCCCGGTTCGGTGCATCTATGCCAACTAAGGCAATATTCTGATTCTCCAAGATCTCTTCGCCTTCTTTCACTTCTTCAGTTGCTTTATGAGTTCTATTCTTGCAAAACATCGCTGCCCAAAAAGATAACTTATTGATAACTTGGCGGCTCTGCAACTTTATGCTTTTGACACCTCTCTTGATTTCCATCAGAAGAGTATTACACAACTCTTTTCTGATACCTTTCCTTTTTCTCATATCACACCTTCTCTCGTTCTTCAGCTGAGATGATGAAGTTCTGACATAGTGCTGATTCAGTCTTGAACTCGAGGGGAGTGTACTCCATATTGAAAACCTTGAAGATTGCCTGTAAACTCGACTATATTCTGACAAGTTTTGCACACTTTCTATTTTTAGCATGCTGGTTTTTCGTCTTCAAACGGACAAATTTTTTGGAAATTTTTCTGAGATATGGGTTTTGCTCAGAATTTCGTTGCAAGACAACCCAGATCGTCCGTTTTTGAAAATCTTGAATTTTGACTGAAAAAGCAGCAAACCCTAATTTCTTCAATTTTCACCGAAAAGGCTGGCACTGGGTTTGTTGAATACAATTAGAAATGGACCCGAGTTGATGGATATGAAACGAAGCGTTTGATGCGAGAAAAAGAAACGAAGCCAACCCTAGGTTTTTGGCATGATATGGGTTTCTTGAGCCCGATTGGAAAGGACCCGGATGTTGAAATTTAGAAAACCGCTGGTTTCCACTGACAAGCAGCAACGCTGCGCAGTAAGTTCTTGAAAAATTCTTCAGAAGATTGAGGCAAAAAGACCCAGATGATTGAAAAATGGAATGCCTTGGTCTTCTTCTTGAAAAGTTTGATCTTCTGAATGAAAAAGCTTGAAAAAGCAAGGGTTTATGTTGCTGGTCTGAAAAATATGATGAAAAACCAGCGAGCTACGTTCTTGAATCTTGAAAAATTTCTTCAAACTTGCTGCTCCAACTTTCTCCCTTGAAGGCTACCTGCAAAAATAATGAAAATAACATAAAAGAAAGATGTTAAGTAGACTTAGGGTTTTGTTTTTGCTTTGCTTTCTTTTGCTTTTATTTCAAAACCCTAAAATCTCTGTTCAATGTGTTTGGACGCCATCTTCTCTCACTTTGCAATTTTGAAAACCTTTTGAAAATCTCAAAAAAAAATTCTCTAAGGCATGAGAAGTTGGGTGCCCTTCTTCACCAGGGGCGCCCACTTCATCCAGTGTTCACCAAAATTTTGACATTTTCAACTTTTCATCATTTCGACCTCCAACTTCGCCTTTGATTTCTCGTTGATTGGTTTACCCGACAGGCGAGCTGAGTGGTTCACGGCGGAGCCTGACTGAAACTGAGAAGGATGTTCTGGAGGAGCCTTTGGCTAAAAACTTGATCTTGACCTCTGAATTCATGGGAGCCTTTTCCTTCGAGGGGCTCCGAACTTTCACAGTGTTAGCCATTTTTTCATGATTTTCAAGTTCTTCATTTCCCTTTGATCTTCTAATGAATTCTCTGTTCCCGGGGCTACGCTGATCCGATTGATTGGCTGACAAGCCCACTGGATAGCTTAGCTGAAATCAACGAGATGATCTTGGAGACTGCGTTGGCGAATTCTATCATCTCAGTGCTCGAAACCTTGGGCGCCCTTTCTCTCCAGGGGCGCCCATGTTTACCAGACTTAGAATTTTTTTATTTTCTTCATCTTTGCTCTTTTTCAAATGATCTCGTCAGATCTGGAGTTCTAGGCGTCGGATTGACTGATGGCTGGGCTCGTCGCGAAGCTGACGAAGAATGAGAAGGGGTCTTCTGGAAGAGATTTTGCCAAAAAGTGAATTTTAACCCTTCAAAAGTTTGGGCGCCCATCTTGACTGGGGGCGCCCACTTTGTCAACACTTAGTTTATTTTTCATTTTTTTGTGTTTTGCTTCTGGATCTTTGTTCTAAGCTCTCGTCAGACTCCCTGTTCGGTGCTTTGTATCTGGCGACTGCGACCTCCGATAGGCGTGCTGAGTATCTCGTTGTAGAGCTGGATCAATTGTGAAGAGATCTCGTTAGACACTCGTCTGCAAATTTATCTGTTGGGACCCCTAAAAATTTGGGCGCCCTTCTTCACCAGGGGCGCCCACTTCCTCCAGACTTAGCCATTTTACTGATTTTCAAATTTCAGAGTTTGAAGACTTCGTTCTGTATGTTCATCTTTGATCTGAATTTGCTGAAGATTGAGCAGTCGGACGATCTGACGGAGACAGGCACGTCGAAGCTGGCTGGATACTGAAAAGATCAAACATATTCTTGAACCCTAACAGCTGAATTAGGCCCTTCAAAAAGCTGGGCGCCCTTCTTCACCAGGGGCGCCCAAAATCTGAACACTTAGTCAAATTTTGATCTTTTTAAATTCTGGTTCTGACATCTATCTGGAACCTCCCTATTCAGCTTTGAATTCCGGATGACTGGATCGCCTGATGACTACGCCGTTGAATTCGTTGCGAAGCTGACAGAGAACTGAGCAACATTGACTGGAGGCACAAACCCTAATTCTGACATTTGGTGCCCTAAAAAGATGGGCGCCTTTCTTCAATAGGGGCGCCCAAAGTCACCAGTGTTAGAAAATTTATTATTTTTCAACTTCTTCCTCGATCCTCGTGCATGTTCATCGTTTCATCTTCTGTTGAACGCCTAAGTGTTGATTTTGACGCCTGGCAGCCGAATGATCTCCATTGATGACCTCGGAGCTCCAAATACGCTTCTGAAAAAGCAGTTTAGACCCAGTAGGGAAAAACTGATTATTTTAAGATTCTGACGGCACCAGCCTGATACGGACACATTTTGAGCCAATCAAAATCAGTTTGGACCCTGGCGGACAAACTTTCTATTTTTAGAAAATTTTGCCAGTATCCGTTTCGAAAGAAACCCAGAAAGACCCAAAAAAAGTTACTATTTTTAGAAAATTCCTAAAAATAGCAATTTTCCTAAAAAGTAGGGATGAAAAACTGAAATCTGGGTTTTGTAGATTAAGTTACTTTGAGCAGACCCAGATCGTCAGATTTTGAAAATTTTGGCGTTTTAACCCCTCATGCAAGACATGCACACCCAAATTTTGACCTTTTTGACTGATTTGACAAGACTTTTACTCATTTCTTCAAAATGTCTAAGTGTAACAAAAATTTTAATTTTGGGGTACAACATTGGCTCTGTTTGGGGACCATGGCGGATACTTACGGCATAGGAGAACCATAGAATCTCTGGAATTTTAAGCTTAGACCAGTGCCTTGTCCATTGGGTATCGGAGTCAGCATCATTTCCTAATCACCTATTTGCAAGACTTTCCCAAGTCACCTAAAACAGAACTTCCTAGAAATCACCTAATAGTTGGACTTCCCTACAAATCACCTAAAACAAGACCCTTAATCACCTAAAACACGACGAAACTGTTACGGAAAGGGGAAACACAACAAAACGATCACAATTCGGAAAGGGGAAACACATCACGAAAAACAAGGAAAAATATGTACAAAGATTTACTCCACCTCTGAAAGATGTCCTTTCTGCCTGAAAGGCTTTACTTCTCTTCTCTTTGGTATCGCAGGAGACAATTCTTCAGGGATGAAGATTCTCATATCTTCATATGTGCAGCTAGAGGCATCTTGACAAAAGTCGGAATATGGTGCAAGGAAGGAAACAGGCACTACTGAGTCACCAACTTTGTTGTCGTTCATCTTTGGGATCTCTCTGTTGTCAATCTTTGGGATGTTTCTACCTTTGATCTTTGGGATGTCTCTGTTGTCGAACTCTTCAAACCAATCGATCGCATTCCACACCCGATTTCTATAATGTCGTAGATGATCCTTTCTGATTTGAAAATACCCTTTGATTGGCTCATCGATCAACTTTACATCACCTTTAACACATAGGAGTTCAATTCCCATATCTTTGGCATTTTTGAGGCCTAATAAAAGCGTCTCTTTTTCAGCTTCAGTAAACTCCAATTGCAGGCCATATGACAATGGGTACAATTGTTCTTTAGGAGAGATGATCACTTCCCCTGCTCCTGATTTTGTATTAGAACCACCCTCATCAAACTGTATTGTCCATAAATTTGCATCCTCTGTCGGTCTCTTTTCTGGACTAGCAACATTTTGGTCTTCAGTTTCTACCTCCGATAGCGTCACATAATTACCGAGACCTGCTGCTTGATGAAGGGTTTGGGGTGGCGGGTTTGGGATTTTCACCACCATGAACTGGGATTTGGGTTCAGGTTCTATCTTGATTCTACCTTCCTCAACAGGAATGGTTGCAGACGACCAATCTAACTGCATTGCACCACCAAGATCTCTACAGAAGCTCCGGCTCAACAACATCCCGTAGCTGGGTGGAATGTCAGCCACTAGGATATTCATCACAATTCTTTTCTCTGGACAAGCTGCCAACCTTACTTGAGTATTCTTCATTTGTCCAACCAACGGTACCGACTCAGACTGAAGTGAATAGCACTCGTTTTGAGTTTCTGTGCACGAGAGTCCCAATGCCTTCATCACTTGTAGAGGCATTACGTTGTCTGAGGCTCCTGAATCAATGATACAATTGCTCAATTTAGATCCTCCTATATACAAAGATATATAGAAAGGTTTAGGCTTTTCTTTCACTGGAACAGATGAATTGAGCAATGTAGGCGGAATTGAAGCTTCTTTCTTCGCATGTTGTATTATTTTGTCCAGCTGCTCAGGATGATCACGAAGATATTCCAACTGTGAAATCTGCACCGTGCTCTTCATCAAGGCATCTACAATGTCAAACTTGGTTGGAGATGGGTCTTGAGCAACCGCTTTAGCATTCTCTTGTTCTCTAGCTCTCCTCCTTTCTTCCTCTTTTTGCGCTTGTAGTCTCTCTTCTTCTTTCTGCGCTTGCAAGTGCAAAGCACTTGTGAACACCGGCAAGGAGTGTCTTCCGTGATTCGCTGTAAGAGAGTAATGGCGGAGGTCTTCTTTTTCTTCAATAACGGGTTCAAAATATCCCGTTGCGGAGTCGCCATCGAAGTTGTCCGTTTGTGGTGAGACAACATTCGAACTTGGTGTTGGGATGAAACTGGAACTGGGTGCAGCATCAGCATATCCCATAATTTGATTCATTCTTAAGTTCTCAGGACATGTAGAACCGGTATGTTCATCGGTATCATGAAAGGAACAAAATACTGCGTGTGGTGCAGCTTCAGCTGTTTGTCTTGGTGGAGGTGTTAGCAACCGCGGCTTGTAACTATTGTAAGGCTGAAAATCATTTCTCCTTGGTTGATACGGCTGCTGAATTTGATATTGTTGTTGAAGTTGATATTGCGGTGGTGGTAGTGCAAGCTCCTCATTGGCTACCTTCTGTAGCAGTGGATCTGCAGAACTCTGAACAAGAGGCCTGATTGAATCCTTCTTCATTATGCCAGAAATGATCATATTATCTTCTAGCTCAATGGCGTGTCTTTGTGCATCCGTCAATTCTGTTTCTTTTGCCGTCTTCAAGAAGAAGGCTATCTCTGATGGAAGAGCATTTATGAAGCAGCTCATCAGAATCTCCGGTGACGGATTAAGTGTAGAAGAAATCCGCATAACAAGACGATTAAATCTTGCTACAAACTCCCTCATGGGCTCGTTGCTCTCCATCTTTGAATTTGCAAGTTGGGAAAACAACAGATGACTGTCTTCAGCGGGCTTGAATCTCGCCAAGAATTTCTCAATCATAGTCTCCCAGCTTGTGATAATACCCAGCTCTAAGTGACTGAACCAATCAGCAGCATTTTCAATAAGAGTCTCCACAAAGAGACGCACTGCGATGTCTTCATGTTCCACGTGCAAGATGGCACAGGCCGTTGAGAAGGCTGAAAGATGATCATCAGGGTGTTGAGTTCCGTCGCCATGAAACCGTGGAAAGTGCTTCCTCGACCCCTTAGGCAATTCATGATGTTCCTGCAAAGCCAAAGGTCCAATGATGTTACCCCAAGGTAATGGGGGTGGACGTCTCATGTTCCTTCCAGCATTATTGTTGTTATCACCCATTGCTTCTGCTGAATCAAGCAATAGGGTGCCAGATAGTCATACCCGTGACATAAAGCCTAAGCTTTCTTTGTTGTTTTATGCCTCGTGCCCCACGGTGGGCGCCAGAAAACTGTTGGCGTTTAAATTCGCACCTCTGGAATGCGGATTTGAAAACGGACAGCTATGCACAGATAAACTGCTCTTCAAATTAGGAGGGGAAGCTCCCTCTTGCTGATGGTATTCAAGAAAGTAAACTAAAACTAAGTTGCCTATCTTTTTTGATCAGCTTAGAGCACAAGGTTTATAAAACACAAACGCCGCAGCTGGGATTTTCTAAGTTAAGAATTTCAACTACGACTAACCTAGACTAAAGACGTTCCTAACCTCTCAAGTAATAGCGGAGCGAGAGAAGTTAGAAATTAACAAGGTAGATTTTCTAACAAAATACTTCGATAAACTCTTTCTCAACAAACATCTACACACTTCAATGCAAGCTGAAATCGAGATCATAGAAGCATAACACAAATAACGGAAATCTGAGATTTTGGATCAAGGCAAAGGAGGCTCATGATTTTATTACTCAAACTTCTGGAACAAGGCTCACTTCTAACATGCCTGGAACAAGAAATTGCAGCTAAAGAGGCTTGCAATCTTGCTCTTACATAATAGAAACAGCAATCACACTAACTCCTTGTTGGCTAAAGAGGCTCAACAATTTGCTTATCACAACACAATTGAACGACACTTGAATAACAAATAGAAGGCAAAATAGGCTCAGCGTTTTGTTATCACAATAACCGTTAAAGGAACTAAATGAGCAAAGGCTCTTATTTATAGAGAAGCAGAGGAGTAGGGAACCCTAAAATCTCCTTGCTTTCACAATCTAGGGCTTGCTCAGCAAGCAAGCTTTATTACTAATTCTAGAAAGAAGATAACATCTAAAACCCTAGAAAGCAGAAAAAGCGGGAAACGCCAACTATTACATTTATCTTCTTTCTCTTCTTCAAAGAATGGATAAGAATCGTTCCAAGAATAGAAAGAAAGCGGAAAGAAAGCTTCTAGATGAAAGCCGTTTTAAAGCTCGATCTCATCCGCTAGAAAATTGGAAATGGTGTCCCGGTTCGGTGCATCTATGCCAACTAAGGCAATATTCTGATTCTCCAAGATCTCTTCGCCTTCTTTCACTTCTTCAGTTGCTTTATGAGTTCTATTCTTGCAAAACATCGCTGCCCAAAAAGATAACTTATTGATAACTTGGCGGCTCTGCAACTTTATGCTTTTGACACCTCTCTTGATTTCCATCAGAAGAGTATTACACAACTCTTTTCTGATACCTTTCCTTTTTCTCATATCACACCTTCTCTCGTTCTTCAGCTGAGATGATGAAGTTCTGACATAGTGCTGATTCAGTCTTGAACTCGAGGGGAGTGTACTCCATATTGAAAACCTTGAAGATTGCCTGTAAACTCGACTATATTCTGACAAGTTTTGCACACTTTCTATTTTTAGCATGCTGGTTTTTCGTCTTCAAACGGACAAATTTTTTGGAAATTTTTCTGAGATATGGGTTTTGCTCAGAATTTCGTTGCAAGACAACCCAGATCGTCCGTTTTTGAAAATCTTGAATTTTGACTGAAAAAGCAGCAAACCCTAATTTCTTCAATTTTTCACGAAAAAGGCACAGGTTTTGTTGAGTACAATTAGAAATGGACCCGGTTGATGGATATGAAAAACAACGGCGTTTGATCGAAAAAGCGGCCAACCCTAGGTTTTGAAAAAAGTGCGATATGGGTTTTCTTGAAGGCGATTGGAAAGGACCCAGATGGTTGAAATTTGAAAGCACTGAGGTTTTCCTGACATGCAAAAATAAAAGCACTGGCAACTTGATGAAGTTTCTTGAAAAATTCTTCAGAAGATTGAGGCAAAAAGACCCAGATGATTGAAAAATGGAATGCCTTGGTCTTCTTCTTGAAAAGTTTAATCTTTTGGATGAAAAAGCTTGAAAAAGCAAGGGTTTATGTTGCTGGTCTGAAAAATATGATGAAAAACCAGCGAGCTACGTTCTTGAATCTTGAAAAATTTCTTCAAACTTGCTGCTCCAACTTTCTCCCTTGAAGGCTACCTGCAAAAATAATGAAAATAACATAAAAGAAAGATGTTAAGTAGACTTAGGGTTTTGTTTTTGCTTTGCTTTCTTTTGCTTTTATTTCAAAACCCTAAAATCTCTGTTCAATGTGTTTGGACGCCATCTTCTCTCACTTTGCAATTTTGAAAACCTTTTGAAAATCTCAAAAAAAAATTCTCTAAGGCATGAGAAGTTGGGTGCCCTTCTTCACCAGGGGCGCCCACTTCATCCAGTGTTCACCAAAATTTTGACATTTTCAACTTTTCATCATTTCGACCTCCAACTTCGCCTTTGATTTCTCGTTGATTGGTTTACCCGACAGGCGAGCTGAGTGGTTCACGGCGGAGCCTGACTGAAACTGAGAAGGATGTTCTGGAGGAGCCTTTGGCTAAAAACTTGATCTTGACCTCTGAATTCATGGGAGCCTTTTCCTTCGAGGGGCTCCGAACTTTCACAGTGTTAGCCATTTTTTCATGATTTTCAAGTTCTTCATTTCCCTTTGATCTTCTAATGAATTCTCTGTTCCCGGGGCTACGCTGATCCGATTGATTGGCTGACAAGCCCACTGGATAGCTTAGCTGAAATCAACGAGATGATCTTGGAGACTGCGTTGGCGAATTCTATCATCTCAGTGCTCGAAACCTTGGGCGCCCTTTCTCTCCAGGGGCGCCCATGTTTACCAGACTTAGAATTTTTTTATTTTCTTCATCTTTGCTCTTTTTCAAATGATCTCGTCAGATCTGGAGTTCTAGGCGTCGGATTGACTGATGGCTGGGCTCGTCGCGAAGCTGACGAAGAATGAGAAGGGGTCTTCTGGAAGAGATTTTGCCAAAAAGTGAATTTTAACCCTTCAAAAGTTTGGGCGCCCATCTTGACTGGGGGCGCCCACTTTGTCAACACTTAGTTTATTTTTCATTTTTTTGTGTTTTGCTTCTGGATCTTTGTTCTAAGCTCTCGTCAGACTCCCTGTTCGGTGCTTTGTATCTGGCGACTGCGACCTCCGATAGGCGTGCTGAGTATCTCGTTGTAGAGCTGGATCAATTGTGAAGAGATCTCGTTAGACACTCGTCTGCAAATTTATCTGTTGGGACCCCTAAAAATTTGGGCGCCCTTCTTCACCAGGGGCGCCCACTTCCTCCAGACTTAGCCATTTTACTGATTTTCAAATTTCAGAGTTTGAAGACTTCGTTCTGTATGTTCATCTTTGATCTGAATTTGCTGAAGATTGAGCAGTCGGACGATCTGACGGAGACAGGCACGTCGAAGCTGGCTGGATACTGAAAAGATCAAACATATTCTTGAACCCTAACAGCTGAATTAGGCCCTTCAAAAAGCTGGGCGCCCTTCTTCACCAGGGGCGCCCAAAATCTGAACACTTAGTCAAATTTTGATCTTTTTAAATTCTGGTTCTGACATCTATCTGGAACCTCCCTATTCAGCTTTGAATTCCGGATGACTGGATCGCCTGATGACTACGCCGTTGAATTCGTTGCGAAGCTGACAGAGAACTGAGCAACATTGACTGGAGGCACAAACCCTAATTCTGACATTTGGTGCCCTAAAAAGATGGGCGCCTTTCTTCAATAGGGGCGCCCAAAGTCACCAGTGTTAGAAAATTTATTATTTTTCAACTTCTTCCTCGATCCTCGTGCATGTTCATCGTTTCATCTTCTGTTGAACGCCTAAGTGTTGATTTTGACGCCTGGCAGCCGAATGATCTCCATTGATGACCTCGGAGCTCCAAATACGCTTCTGAAAAAGCAGTTTAGACCCAGTAGGGAAAAACTGATTATTTTAAGATTCTGACGGCACCAGCCTGATACGGACACATTTTGAGCCAATCAAAATCAGTTTGGACCCTGGCGGACAAACTTTCTATTTTTAGAAATTTTCTATTTTTTAGAAAATTTTGCCAGTATCCATTTCGAAAGAAACCCAGAAAA